>JAVTVY010007281.1:0-43478 GCA_036873755.1 Hanleya hanleyi | reverse complement strand
AGTCCTGTTTTCCGTCATGTCTGTGTTCTCGTATAACGGCTATACGTGCAGTGGGAACGTATTGTGCTTCAACGACCAAGGTATTTTTTCCAAGAAAACAGAACGATCAGTAGAATACTTTAGTCATGACCTACATGTACATCAAATTCTCCGAAAATAATATGACTCATTTATGACTTATATCAGAGTTCTACATGTATATGTGCCTTTCAAAGGAACAGCATTAACAACATGGACGAACTGGGAAAATTCATATGTGTAGACTTGTAAAACTGACGACCCACTAACCCATTTCAACAATACAGCTCGCCATTGGCGGTATATGAGTCGCAGTGAATACCTGAGATACAACACATATCACGAATCGTTAGATTCTTGGTATGTGCTTTAGAATAGGTTAACCAGAAGACTATACTGTGAAGTCGTGTGGCTCTGTCAGTATGTCGGCACCTATTCCCACTTCCCTTATATGCGTTGTAACATGTGCATGGCATCATGGCTGTGTAGAGTTAGGTATGTCCATTTTGTTTTAGTGCAAATTATGTAGTACACGAAAATAAACTGCGTGACACACGTCTAGTCCGTCATCCAATATTCAGTAGTTGTCCATTAAAGAAATTCCACGTCCATAATCCATCGACCTAATTCATATAACAGCGGAAGCACAATTTCACAATATGCATAATATATGCATGTTTTCCATTTGTGTAAACCTGCTTCCTTATTGTATATACGCGACAGCTGTTTGTTCCTTCTACGCATTTATTGAGCCTATATGTATTTGTACTTGTATAATCCTAGCAAATTGGGATTCATATCATTCAAGTCATTATTGATACCTCAGATCTTCTGAAAGTTTACAGCACAAACAATCTCATTCCATTCCATCCATACCGTTTGTTGAATAAACCTGGGATTATAATTATAGCTAACTTTTAGCCACGAAAATACATAATATTTCACTCAGTGCGTATCGAACGACTTCGCCTAAAAGGAATATCCCCTTCCCCATTTTTAACAGCACAGGAGTTGCAGAATTTGAAATGTGAATGACAGGAGTTCGTGGACACACCAGAAGTCACATCCGGATATCACGATGTCACAATTGGCCCTTTGTCTTCACAAAATGACATAAAACAATGTGATGACTACAACGACCATATAAAATGCATGTTAGATGCTATATTTATATTCCACAAATTCAGGAATGTTAAATTTGTCATTGAAATCACAATACTTAGTGTAACATATATTTTTCAAAATACAGAAAGACTTTCTGTAGAGATTTGTTGTGATTACGGGGCATTAGAAAGAACAACGTATGGATGGAGCCCAGTTCCCTGGAAACACGCAAAGAGAAGCTGGAGGTACTCCCCAGAAGCACCGTCGTATTGGCAATGATGAACCATTGGTAATCCATTCAGGAGGGACGAGAGAGGAAATCATGCAACCAGACTTTCTGGCACCCACAGGGAGACCAACAGAGCGGGTCCCCATAGGTATGTATATGGTCAAATCATCGGGCTTGCATAGAATAGTTGAATAAAATACTTGACACTAATTATATTATATGATAGTTCTCTCTAACATGATGATGCAGATGACATATCTGTTTTCCGTCTTTAGCAAACTTACACAAATGATTGGGGAGTCTTTTATCCTAATTCATCAGGATAGGACCGATGCCGAAGGCTAAAGGGGTGAGGGGTGTGCAAAGTTGACTAGTACATAGCTCGGCAAAGGAAGAGATGTGCTGACTTTTATAACCGCTTGTGTTACAAAAGGCTACGTGTATATGAGAATATACAATATTGCCACGTAAATTCAAAGAAGGAATTGCTTTACTATCCAAAGCGGCATGTTACCTAAACATAAATCAATGTCCAGAGCATTATCTAAATTTCAAGTTAATTCGTTGAAAAATAGAGTATTTAGAACTGTTTTTTCCAATATGTTGTACATGTATGTTACATGTGAAGACAAAGTATTGGTCATAGCAGGCATCTGGGCGGCATTGTTTATTGTCCTAACTGCATTGTTTGGAATTTCAAATGGGTTGGTTGATAATTAGACAATATAGAACTGTTCATGTCTGAATATGTCACATAGACACAATATTGGCTAAAACAGTTATTGTTTGCAATTTCAAGTAGGTTGGTTGATAATTAGACAATATAGAACTGTTCATGTCTCAATGTGTTACATATATAAAGGAAAAAATATTGGCTAAAACAGATAGAATTTCGACCTCCATTCTTGGCAGGTAATTGATTTACTGTCCTGACTTGAATTTATACTCATTAATGTTGAAATATTCTTCATGTTGATGAGTTAATACAATACTGGCTGGTCATGTTAGCAGATAGTATGCAATATCATACAGTCCATCTGTATAGTTTGTGGTTTGGTAGAGGTGTTATATGGGGACATAATAACTTTTATTATTTCCCTTCATAGACGGGCCATGGAAGTTTGAGACAGGTATTTTCCCCAAATGCACTGTTCCCACTCCTCCGGTATATATTGCCGAATCCATTGGAGGGGAATTACATTTTTCAGGTTTACATGAGTATGGAGGGGATTCCTAAACTCATTTGAAAGGTCTGACAGGGTTTGCCGATATTGTTCTAGGTAAGGGGATTTTCTTTGGAGGTATGCCTTTCCCATGCAGATAGTGCCCGGTCCCAACTCACTCGGACAATTACAATGTCGGATATGTGTCTTTTTAGTTACTCCAATTTCCTCGAATCAATAAATTTGAGCATCTGTTGCATAGTCACTTGAAGCACTTTCAGCATTTCGTATTTCTGAGACAGACACCCACAGGGCCTACACGACGAGAAATGCATACGACATAGTAACAGTCAAGTCGGTCTGCAATATAACCATTTCGAAAGGGGTAAATGATGCCACATATAGGCCTAGAGGATGACATAATTACAAGCGTCTAGTCCGTCATTCATAATCCAGCCGTCGTCCATTAGAGAATATCCGCGTCCATAATCCAAAGACCTATTCCATTTCCATATAACAGTATTAGCACCAAATTCAAAAAGACAAAAGTATACATAAACATAGGCTTGTTTCCTGCAAGAGAGAAGCGGTCAACAATTTTCAATGATGCCGGCAAGACATCATGATGTTCCAAAATATCAAATCCGTATCGCTGATCAGTATTCTTAATCCATAATACCGTCCCAATACTTCCATATATAGCAGTAGCAATGTATATACTGATGTGTATTACGGCGAATAGGTTTGGCCGATAAGCTGAATATACCCATAATCAACTTAAAATTAAGAAACCCTGGCTCGTTCCACAAATTCGTTTCGTCTCATTAACGTACGCCTGTTCATCAAATAACAATAATCTAGGAAGATGGTTCCGATGATGTGCACCCGAAAAGAAAATTGGAGTGGGTAGTGGGGGACTACAAAATAGGTCTACCAGATTTATTACAGTATTTCTGTTTGTATTATTGTCTGTTTGTTGCAATTATGCCTCGATGTTGTATAGGTACATCGGAAGAAACTGGGACGAATAACAGTCGTCGACTTCACAGACAACTGTACGCGCATATCAGTCATGAGTTGAGTAAAGGAATGTCAGAGTACCAGTCTTTTCTTACCCTCACAAGAACCTGTTTATCCCAGGCGAGACTGGCATCAACCAAGGACAGTGTTTTAGATATATTGGACGCCTTGGAATCTGAGAACTGGGTCTCCCCGGGCAACTATAAGTCAATCATCTGTATTCTCCATGACGCTGGACTGCATAAACTGAAAGACCAGGTAAAACGAGAAGAGAAAAGAATCGACGAAATGATGACAAATGAAGGGACCACAGTGAGAAAGGTTAAAGGTAGTTGTGTAAATCTGTATGAAGGTTTTCAATCCAGTATTCAGTGTATATATTTCGTTGAGTTGTAATTGTGAATGTTGTTGCAAATGGAGAGTAATGTAGCTAAAATCAGTGTAAGAAACCATTCGAGTGGGTGATCCACACACAAGATTCCGTTGAATTGAAACTGCGTTTGTCATATACAGATCCAAATACATTCAAACGGAACGTTGCCTCATGTTTTGAATACAATATTGATGTAATAATATGCAGTTAAGTCTTTAGCATAATTTTCGACATTCCAATAGACGAAACTATGTATGAAAATAGTTTTACTTACATGACAGAATATCAATAAATGTTTATAGAAATCACACTTTCTGCAATTTAATATAAGAGCGTTTATCACAGAAAATTAACAAATATTGAATTTCATATCCTGAAATTGAAATTGCTTTCGCCTTTGATTTGAAATAAATGCATAATATATGTTCCATAGAGATGTCAGAAAGCCAGAGACTCCATTGTAAACTGTACGAGCACGTCGACCGTACCCTCAACAAGGGAATGCACGAATATCGGTCTTTCCTGACCCTAGCAAGAACGTATATACCGACCGGGAATCTAGCAGCAATCCAGGACCATATTGTGGATGTACTATGGGAACTAGAGACTGAGGGCTTCATCGGTGTTGGTAACTACAAGATCCTGTTGGAAATGTTTCAAGGTGCCGGTCTGCGACAACTCGAACGTGAAATTGAAGAGAAAGCTGCTAAGATCAAACCAATTGTTACAATGGAAAATAGAGGTATGTAATATCAAGACAATTCATTATAGTTTCTAGACTAAATAGTCTAATTCCTAGTGGTCCTAATTCATATAGTGCTAAAAAGGACAGCTGCAAAACCATTCACCTACAACAGGCAGGATGACAGGTTTGTACAACCTGAAAGTCAGTCATTGAAGAGAAAGACCGATCACACACATGTAACGTAAAAACTGAACCTCAGTATTGAATTGGAGCCATATGTAAGAGGTGGGGAATATTGACGACGTCTGGCGTATAGCACTTCACATTCAGATCCGAGAATAGGTGAATTCTAGAACGTAAGTTTTGATATCTCAGCTGCGCTGTCATTGCTGATGGGCATGTGGGGACTATGAATTATCCACACGGCCAGTAGCACCGGCCTACGCGGAATTAGATAGGCTAGCTCGGGAGCTGTGATGACACGTCAGCTTAAACAAATAAACTCGTCTGATCTTGATGGATAAGCATTGATGAAGTCTGATGGAGTAACCTCTCAAGATGGGATAAACCTGGTAAATGCAAGAATACCCAGAAAAACGAAACTACAATACCCAACGTCGTAGGGCTTAAATTTCCCACCAAAACAATAAACCTACATATGTTTGTCGAATGGCATGTACAGAGAGTGGGCCTCGGGAACTAACAGTCCACCAACCAAACATCATAAATCTATAGGAAGGATCTCCGTTGATGAATCCGTTGAGGTTCAAAGGAAGTTGTGATAAATCTGGGAACACCCGATATTAAAGCCCTAAATAGAGACAGATTCGATATTTTGAGATATCCTTATCGTTAGATCGTCAAAAATAATACGAAGATGACGCAGCAATGACATCCTTTATCATCTTTTTTTCCAGTGATGGTAGATAAACCTAAAGAAAAGAACAGCCTGCGACTCCACAGACAACTGTATGGGTTCATTGACCGTGAACTCAACAAAAGTATGCCGGAGTATCGGTCATTTCTAACCATAACCAGAACATGTTTGTCCCAAGGACAATTGGCTGCGAACAAAGAGAATGTTCTAGACATTCTAGAAGCCCTGGAGACAGAGAAATGGATCGTCGTCGGTAATTATGAAACCCTAATCACAATCCTACATGATGCTGGACTCAATAGATTGGAGAAGATCGCCAGACAGGAAGAGACCAAAATTCAACATGTCTTGAGGAAAGAAGGAAAAACTATTCTAAACGTTCAAGGTAATGTGCTTCTTAACCCGGAACTCAGAATAAATGATTGGGGTCAGTCAAATGACTATCATGTAATACGCATATATCTATTATATTACCGTTAGTTCCATCGGAAAACAGCCCTCTTTGTTACTTCAGCGTTAAGGGAGACAGTTTTGCTACATGTATAAATATAATTATCTTCATTGTCGAGCTAAGCTACAGTTGACATGACATTTGTTCTAATTATACGTTAAATATTCAGTCATTCTCTTACAATAGATATCGAGTGTGTGATTTTGCCGGTTGCATAACTCGATCTTTAGGGCAGAATTAAAATTTCGATTTAGACTACATCAAAATTTTTAGCTAAATTAAAAGATCTAATCAGGATTTGTATAAATATTTAGAAAATGGCAAAATTATCTAAATTTATTGGCTTTACTGTTGTTTTAACTCAGATCTTTCTGAGAAACACACGGAAATCGGCAGATTGCATAACAATCTGTATGAACATATGAACCGTAACCTAAGCAAGAAGATGTCCGGTTACAGCGCTTTTCTCACCATGGCCGGAGTTTATATACCGACAGGAGTATTGGCAGCGAACAGCAAAAACATTGTTGACGTCTTGTGTGTATTAGAAACTGAAGGGTATATCGGAGTTGGTAATTACCAAGTCCTCTTGAACATACTTGATGCTGCCAGGCTTATTCTGCTGAAGGAACAGATTAAAGAGAAAGGTGCACAGATCCAACAAAAAATGAGTGACATCAAAATGTCCAGTATGGCATACAGGTATGTTGGTCACCTGAGAAAGTCGCATTGTCCTCGAAAAAAAAAAGATGAGGCTTCAAAGATTATATTGTAGACAGTCTTCTTCAGACTCGGAATTATCTTACAGGCCTATTGAAGCACCCAACCAAATTTGCTATGTTTATGGCTCTGACACCATGATGGAGACATGGTCATCCAATAAAACATCAAATTTCTATGAAATATGATATCAAAATTCCTGGACACAGTATAGCGGTACACGTCGAAGACAACTCACCTGATAATGGCTGGTCAACTAATTTTAGAAGGTGTCCAGAAGAAGATGTTCCATAAGTTTTTGTTTGCTGCGGAGCATAACGCGAGAGTGACAAATTAACAAGTAATTCTGTACATGTCGACACCACACCCAAAACCTTTGCCCATTTTGGAATAGACATCTCACCCCCTTCACTTCCTCAGTTCATAATCCTCTGATATTGAGTAATTTCTGATTCTTCATATTTCAGAGGTCCCTGAAGCATGTACAAACGTGGACGATGGTAAAACAAGAATCAGATTTTGGCTGGTGTTTGATCCCCCTCACAAGATCTGCAACACAAAGATTCTGATCTGATCCTTGTGAACAACTATAGACAGTATGAGATCGGTGGCTTGTCTGAAGTGTTGTGCTCATGGCGCTATCGTTTAATATTCCACGAAAACGAGCAATCGGCCATCTCTTCAGTTTATCATACAAGGATCATTCCGTTGCTGTTGGTATTGGATTACTAAGACAGGCATCGTACTCCATACAGCTACCACACATAGCTAACACAGTTTATACCCGTACATTCATGCCATCGGATTATTGAAGTGGAACTGGGATTGTTATAAAAGAGGACCTAACTTATCACAACCAGGAACTACTAAAGAAAGCGCCTGACTGTGATCTGGCCCAGTCAGCTTGGTCAAAGAACGGGAAGATCTTCGTGAAGACCTGGAGAGGAGACATACATACCCTATTGAATTAAATGACATTGATCATAGGAAAGCTATTACAGACGATAATGACATTGAAATTGCTCACTGGAATAATATTAATAGTCATCAATCCAAATATTTCACTGATATCACATTTATCGAGGAAGCAACCAACACTACTCAACAATCACTATCATTTTTTACACATGAACGCGAGGAGCCTCAAGAAACATTTCTCCGAAATAACAGGATTCATGCATAATCTTAAATACCAATTCTCGGTTTTGGGTTTCTCGGAAAGCTGGTTAAATCCCTCAACTGAGGCACTGTTTGAAATACCTGGGTATACGCCCTTCCCATCCTCTCGAAGCAGGAAAAGAGGAGGCGGACTAATTTTCTACGTCAATGAGAATATAAAATCCTGTACAATAAGAGAAGACCTCTCACACCTGGATGAGGACGGTGAATATGAATGTCTCTTCTTGGAATTGGTTTTTGGTGAAATAAATTATCTTGTGGGAATATTCTATCGACCACCTGGCAAAAATGTAAGTAACTTCAATCGATATCTAACTGACATTCTTAGCACGACGGACATTGGAAAAAATAACTGTATCCTAATGGGCGACTTCAACATTGACCTTTTTAAAACCGATCGCCATGCACCCTCTAAGGAATTTCTTGATATCATAAAATCATATTATTTTTTCCCGCAAATTACTAAACCTACTAGAGTTCGATCCCATTCATCAACACTTATAGATAATGTATTTATCAACTTCCACGAGGAAAACCTTTTCTCAGGTATCTTTTTAACGGATATTACTGACCATTTTCCAATCTTCCACATCTTGAAATCTGAGTCCAGCGGTGAAATACCAGAACAAAAAATAACTTACCGCAGAATTACACCGGAACAAAAAGACCGATTTACGCGAAGAACGAAAGAGATGGATTGGACCGATATTGATCAAGATTGTGATGATCCAAATATAGCTCTTGATAGATTCCTTACAAAATTTAACGTGATATATAACGATTGTTTTCCATTAGTAACTTGCAAATTATCTAAGAAGAAAATCATTAAACCCTGGATTACATATGGAATTTTGACCTCCATTCACGACAAAAATAGATTGTACCGACTATTTCTCGTCTCCCATGATGAACTTATACATGGACAATATAGAACCTACAGAAACAAATAAATCATACCATTCGCATATCAAAAAAGCAATATTTCGAACAAAAATTTAATGAATCTAACCAGGATATCAAAGTAACGTGGAAAACACTGAATCATCTCCTGAATCGAAAGAAATCCACAAAAACATCGAAATATTTTAACGTAAACGGCGAGGAAATAACTGACAACCAGACTATTGCAACCAAATTTAACGAGTATTTCAGTACCGTCGCTTCAAATCTTGATTCCCAAATTCCTAACACAGGGTCAAACTTCAATGACTACCTTGGTCCCCCTGTTATGGATAATTTTCAATTTTCAGTTGTAACCCCAGAAGATGTTCAGCAAACTATAATGAATCTGAAGTCGGCCTCACCTGGTTTGGATGGTATTCGGATGTCCTTAGTTAAACTGGTTTCCAACTCTATTTTCAAGCCCCTGTCTTCTGTTATGGACCTATCTTTTACCTCTGGAATAGTCCCGGATTTGTATAAATGTGCTAAGGTAACACCGATATTTAAATCGGATGACCCCACTGCTTTTTCTAACTATAGACCAATATCTATCTTGCCTTGCTTCAGTAAAATACTAGAGAAACTTGCCGTTACTAAGATGATTGACTTCCTGGCAGCAAATGGAGTTATCTCCAGTGACCAGTATGGATTTCGATCAAACCACTCCACATCTTTAGCTTCATGTTCTTTATTTGATACACTTGTTTCTGCTAAAGAATCCAAAAAGTACAGTATAGTCTCATTTTTAGACCTATCCAAGGCGTTTGACACCGTCAATCACGAAATCTTACTTTTCAAGTTAGAACACCATGGTTTTCGAGGCTTGTCGAATAATTGGTTTCGCAGTTATCTGACTGATCGACTACAAACTGTGGTATACAATGACACCCATTCTAACCCTATGCCCGTTGCCTGTGGGGTACCCCAAGGGTCAATTCTTGGACCAGTTCTCTTCCTCCTTTATATAAATGACATTAGCACTGCCACTAATATGCTCAAAATTATTCTCTTTGCCGATGATACCAGTGTTGTGTTTTCCTCTGAAGACATTTCTGAAGTCATCAACATTATGTCACAGGAACTAGAGAAGCTACACAACTGGTTCTGTTGTAATCGTTTATCCCTCAATATTAAGAAAACTAAATATATGCTAGTCAGATCCAACAGTAATAACCGAACAATTAACACACCACACCAGTTCACCAGTTCAAACTTTTAGGTGTTTTATTCAATGACCAATTGAACTGGAAATCACATATAAATTACATCTGTAATAAAGTATCAAGAAATATAGGTATTATCATCTACATCAAAAACTCGATAAATAAGAAAAGATTATACATACTATATTATTCATTGATATTTCCTTACTTGTCCTACTGTAATATACTCTGGGGAAATACCTATGTCACTCACCTCCAACCATTGCTTTTACTTCAGAAACGTGCCTTAAGGATGATAACTTTATCAAAAAAACTTGATCACACAGACCCATTATTTAAAAATTTAAAAGTGTTACAATTACACAAATTAAATCTTTACTCCTGTCTTCTAATCACCCATAAATTTATTCATCATCCTGAATTGCTACCAGAAAGCTTCCAGGATTATTTTATTAAACAATCAGATGTTCACCGCTACCAAACACGAGGACAACAATGTAATCTATACAGACCTTTTTATAGATCTAATTTGTCATTTTATACACTTAAAACTACTGGACCTCGGAGTGGAACAAACTATCTCCTCCATTCAAAACAATAAAATCAATATCATTATTCAAATCTAAACTGAAAACATACCTGATTGAAAACTGACCTACATCACAATCTGTGCCCGGATAATTATGTGTACATAGAACTTTTTTGTGTATTCTTCTGTTCCTTATTTCGCCGATGAATGGTTATTATTTTCCTATTTGCTTTACTCCACGCAGGGATAGAACCAGCCCCAAGGGATTTTAATCCCGCCAATTTAGAAATCTGGCTAAATTATTCACTATTCTTGAATTATAATGTCTTTTATGTTGAAGCCACTGATATTAAGTTTATAATATTTGGTTCATTGGTGAATAAAATTCAATTCAATTCAACATCATACCTTATCCTTCGCCAGCTTGAGACAACTTGTTGACGTGCCACCACCCATGAAGAGCTCCAGAATCCAAAATCTTTCGAATATAAGAATCGGAGACTTATTCTTTGTATCGACCAATTGACTAACTATTGTGAATTTGAATGGTACAGAGTAATTAAGACACAGCATGATTATACTGACTCCAAAATAAGATATATTTTACATTGAGTCACCGCTATACACTTGTTTGGAATGCAGCTAACTAGAGTCATTCAATTCAGGTTCAATTAATTTATTGTATGTGGGTCAACATGTAGTCTCATGTCAAATTGAATCATCATATTCACCTCGAGACAATGTATTTAAATCGGTTCATTGTATGAATTTAAACTGTATCAATATACAGTAAATGTATTAAAGATACAAGCAGACTCAAGTCATGTGTATGTAGAGTCAGGCAATACTCGCAAGATGGGCCAATATTTTAGAATTGAATCAATGTTTTGTATCCAGGAATCAGTACCCTCAATCTGAAGCAATGCATTCAAATTGTTACAATGTTAACAATACAAATTCATGTATTATTTTCAAATTGGCAATATACGCCATTGGATAGGACTCAAAACTAGTGAAAAAAGGAATTGCATCAATGTATTCAAGTTGATTCAAAATATTCAATTTGACCCAATACACTTAATTTGACCCAGCGTATGATATCCAAGTGACTCAAAGCTTTATATCCAAATCTTGAGGATGTGTTATATATTACATTTCTATATATATATCAAGTTTAAGTATGCAAATTTAGAGTGTTATATCCAAACATAATTGTACATAATTGTAGTGCATTAATACACGCAAATTGGGAAAACGTATTAAGATAGAATTAGTATCCAAGTTATTGAGCTATATAATATTTGAACTTGTCAGTACATTTAATCATTATATTCGAATAGATGTGTTCAAACTGACCAATAAATCATTAATGTATTATTGAAGTCAATGCACTTTGTCTAAATTTGCAAATGCTTTATACGCAAATTGAGACAAGTTGGTAGATTCTAAATTAATATATTCAAACTGAATCGATATTTTTATATCAATGAGTCAGTACTTTCAAACTGAATCAATAACTTGATACTTTCAAACTCTCAATAAACTTGAGACAAGGTTAATATATCTAGATTGGTTTGGGACTCAATAGATTCAAGAAAGTCAAATTGTTCAAATTGAATAAATCAATTATAGTTGTCATTAAAGTAAAAAAGAACTGAAAGGATAAATTGAGGACAAAGAGTGAATATATTAAACTTAATTGTGTATATAACAAGGTATTTCAATATTTCAATTCAGACTCATATAATACTATCAATATTTGACAATATATTTAAGTGTAGCTAATTTCAACTGAATATCGTGCTCAAATTTAGTCAGATGTAAATATAATCAAATTGAGCCGATATAAGTATACAAAAAATGAGTTCATGTATTATTTAATTCAATACATTATATACACATTGACCTACTGTATTATATTTCAACTGGGCATTTTACTTGCAGACATCACTGCATCCTGAGTCAATATCTTAAAATTGAACCAATGTTTTATACCCAAAACTCAACTCTCAGCATTGAAAATGTCCAATGCAAGATATGTATTTAATATGGGACAATGTATTGAATGGAGGCGAGGGGTTGAAATTGAGACAATACAATCAAATTGAATTCAAGTTTAGTCAAATAATTCAAATTGATCCAATATTGGTAATAGTCAATACATTCTGCACCAATCAATATCGTCTAATTGAATCAAGTTTCTATATACAAGACGAGGCATTTTCAATTTGAATCAATTTGCTCAAATTAAGAAAATGGTAATATGTCCAAATTAACCGGATTGTACTAAATTGGGTCAATTTATTCAATGATCTGAATGTGTATAGGCTGGGCCAACATAATCAAATGAATCCGCGCATTCAATCCGAGTCAATAGCTTGACAATAAATTCAATTTGGGCTGATATATACAAACTGGAACAATGTATATGCTGAGGTCAAAGTCATTCAAAGTATACCCATGTTCAGCGAGAGTATGCTACTCGGATTGAGTCTGTGTATCCAAGTTGAGTTAGTGAACATTAAACCAATGCAACATAAAGGATTCAATGCATTCAACTTGTATCTGTATATTGAGACTAAGATTCATGTTGAGCCAACATAATCACATTGAATCACTGCATTCAATCTGAGCCAATTTTCTTGTACGGTACATGAGAATTGAGTGTATATACTTGTTTTCAGTTCTCAGTAAATGTATTCTAGTAATTTATTCATCAGATCAAAGGTGCAATAATTTACCCTGAAGATGGTAACACCTGGATGTTAGAATTGGACCGTGCTGCGGCCAAAGAGCTACATGTACGTATACGGAGCGGTCAGGTATTCTTTTCTTTTTTTATTGTTTTGTTTTTTGTTCAAATAATGCATATAATTAGTTTTACTTTTATCAGAAGAAACCTATCTTATTGCAACCCCAAATTCCAACCCAACTACATGGCTGACACGATAAATATAGTTTCCATGAACTGTCAAGGGTCGGCTGATCTTTCCAAAAGCTGGGACGGCTTCCAGTACTTCAAAAAGAAGAAATATAATCTGTTTGCATGACACACCCACACTGACAAATAACGAGAAACATTACTGCGATCAGAGTGGGGACCCAATGCATGGACCAGCCTTCATTTATCGAATACTCGTGGAGTTACAATCCTGTTTAGCAATAATTTTGACTACAAAGTAGAGCGGATAGAAATAGATCCCAATGGAAATTTCTTGATAATGACCATGTCTATTTGTGATACATCAGTTACGATCGCAAATATTTATGACCCAAACACTGACAAACCAAGCTTCTATAACAATGTAAACAAATTGATAAACGACATGGGAAATCCTTCAGTGATAATACGCGGTGATTGGAACATGGTTTTAAACCATGAATTAGACACCGAAAATTACAAACATATTAATAACCCACAGTCTAGAAAAATCGAGCTAGAACAAATAATAATAATAACCATCTAGATGTGTGGAGAATTATGCATGAGGATGATCGAAGGTATACGTGGAAGCGAAAAAACAAGACAACAAGCGAGGCTCGACTTTATTCCAGTGACAACGCACTCAAGCGGAATTAAAACCAGGGTATAGGACTGACCATTCTGCCATCACATTACATTGCAAATTTTCAAAAGATAAAGAATACTTGAATTTGACAAGAAAAGTTATAAAGGAAACTAAACAAGAATATGCACACAACTTCGACGAAGATAATGCAAAAAACATGGATGAATCGCAAATTAAATTATACATAGATGACGAGCTATTTCTGGAAACATTACTAATGAAAATAAGAGGAGACACAATTCAATACACAAGAAAGAAAAAAGATAGGGACAAGGAAGCAGCTATTAAAACAGAAATAGAGCAAAACTTTAGAACAACGAACATGGAAAATATTCAAACATTAAGCCAATATAAATTGAAATTAGAAAACATTAGGAGCGAAAAAATACAAGGATTAATTACTAGAACAAAGACAGAATTGGCCGATTTAGGCGGAAAAATCGACTAAATATTTCTTAGGTTTAGAAAAAAACTAATTATACTAGTAAAACTATAGTCAACCTAACACTGGAAAACGGTGAAAATATTTACGATAGCACAAAATAACAAACGAACAAAAATACTACTATGAAAACCTATACTCCAAGAAGGATACATACGTCAACACAGACGAAATTTCACATTTTCTTGATGAATTGGACATGCCAAAACTGAATTTAGAAGAGTCTGGAATGTTAGAGGAGGGCATAACTTTTGACGAATTGGCCAGAGTACTTAAAAATTCAAAACATTGCAAATGTCCAGGTCTTGGTGGATAAACAGCAGAATTCTTAAAATGTTTTGGAATGATATAGGTCAGTTTGTATTACATTACATGAACTCCGGATATCGTCATGGAAGACTGTCAGTCAGTGCCAGACAGGGAGTAATAACAGGTCTTCCTAAACCCGAAAAGCCTCGAAATTACTCGAAAAACTGGAGACCAATAACATTATTAAACGTCATATACAAACTTGCGTCGACCTGTATTTCGAAAAAAAATAAAGTCCGTCCTGGATAAGGTGATACACGAAGACCAAAAGGTGATACATGAAGGTTTTATTGAAGGGGGATACATTGGTGAAAATATTCGTCTGGTGTATGATTTGATGTTAACAACTAAAGAAAACGATATCCCTGGGCTACTTTTATTAATACATTTGATAAGGATATAAGGACTTGTGTTTTACAAAGTGATCACTTATCGTCGTCTTTTCAAAATAGTCGTGGTGGTAGACAAGGTGACCCAATTTCTCCCTATTTATTTTTGTTGTGTGCTGAGATTTTGGGAATCATGATTCGACATAATAACTATATCAAAGGCATTACTGTAGGAAAAACTGAATATAAAATCAGTCAATACGCAGAG
This sequence comes from Hanleya hanleyi, assembly GCA_036873755.1. Classification (NCBI taxonomy): domain Eukaryota; kingdom Metazoa; phylum Mollusca; class Polyplacophora; order Lepidopleurida; family Hanleyidae; genus Hanleya; species Hanleya hanleyi. The sequence continues at coordinate 28,108 of JAVTVY010007281.1, read as the reverse complement.
GATATGCAGCTAACCCTTGACGGTTCGGAGGCATCGCTCAGACCAGCTTTAAAGACATTGGATACATTTTATAAACTATCCGGTCTTAAAATAAATTTAGATAAAATCAAAGCAATTTGCATCGGTGAACTAACAGGTTCGGAAATAAGATTATGTCAAGATATAAAACTAGAATGGGTGACAGATTTCAACATGTTGGGGATAGCTTTTTTATCAGTACATTTTGCAGACATTTGGAAGGATTAAAGAGAGAGTTCAAAATAGTCGTGGTTGTAGACAAGGTGATCCAATTTCTCCCTATTTATTTTTTTCGTGCGCTGAGATTTTGGGAATTATGGTTCGACATAATAACAATATCAAAGGCATTACTGTACGAAAAACTGAATATAAAATCTGTCAATACGCAGACGATATGCAGCTAATCCTTGACGGTTCGGAGATATGGCTCAGACCAGCTTTAAAGACATGTTTACATTTTATCAACTATCCGGTCTTAAAATAAATGTAGATAAAACCAAAGCAATTTGGATCGGTGCACTAACGGAAAGAAGATTATGACAAGATATCAAACTACAATGGGTGAGAGATTTCAACATGTTGGGGAAAGCTTTTTTATCAGTAAATTTTACAGACATTTGGAAGGATTAAAGAGAGAGTTAAGTAGGCCTGAATGGAAATTGCGGAATTTGACACTATTAGGCAAATTACCATTATAAAAACTTCGGCACTATCTAAATTAACTCATCTTTTCCTTGCTCTATCTAACCCTCCCGACGACTTTATCCAGAAACTAAATACAGTATTGTTCAAGTTGCTTTGGAATGGGGGAAGTGACAGAATACAAAGAAAAGTATTAACTCAGAGTTATAAACACGGGGACTGTGTGTCACACATTTTATGCATAGTTTGAAAATATCATGGATGAAAAGATGATTATTCCTCAGAAGAAAATGGAGCGATCTCGTTAATGTTGACTCAAGTACCCTCCACAATATATGGAATCTAGGCAACGGTTACCTAAAAATCCAAATTCCAAATATTGTTATTCCTTTCCGGAAAGATGTGTTCAATGCGTGGCAACTACTTTTAAGACGAAAACTAATATCACAGAAAGTAGACGATATTGCTAACCCGCCAGTTTGGTTTAATAGCAATCTGAAACATTCTATTTTTATCGAACACTGGTACAATAAAAGCATAAATTATATACGCGACATCGTAGACTGTAAAGGAAAGTTTCTGTCATATCAAGACATCAAAATTAAATACAATATAAGAGGAACATATCTAGACTATCATCGCATGGTTACGAATATTACAGAAGTGTGGAAGACTAAACTAGTACACGAATACAGTGAAACGTTACAGTATAGCCCTGTTCTAGGCATAGAAAAAGCCACATTATTGAATCAGAAAAAAGAGTGTAGACCCTTTTATGATATATTAAATGGGGAACAAAGATTATCTAATGAATAAATTTTACCTACACTGTAAGTTTTTGAACCAGTAAAAAATTCACTGGCTCGGGTGAGGATCGAACTCACGATCACAGGGTAACACGCCCTATTGCTCTATCGACTGAGCTACCGAGCACAGATCGGGAACAGCTCGCTTATTCGATCGAATATATATTATAAACGCAGGCGACAACTGCCACCATGTTACATTCCAAATATATGAAGATTTTCAGTGTTTCGATTAAATCTATAATCATCTTCAGGGTTATAATTTATATCTTATGAATAAATTTTACCTACACTGTAAGTTTTTGAACCAGTGAAAAATTCACTGGCTCGGATGAGGATCGAACTCATTCACCAAGCCTCGATCCGTTTTTCGCTTTTTATAAACAGCTCCAAATCTAATCTTACCCAAAGGCAACAAAAATGTAATGAGCTGTTCATTATTATGCGCGCGGTGTATTACGCGAAACATGTCGCAACATTTAGATTCTATCTATGCAGTATTGTCAACCATGCCATTATATATTTAAATTATGTCATAAATAACATCAGTACGGCACTATATCAAAACAAACACAAACGAACTCTTTTTGGTTAGAGCAGTTTTACAAAATCTACAGAGCTGTAACGCGGCTTAGCAACACAATGGCGGACATTCATTGAAGAAATAAGAGGATGTGCGGGGGTAGGTATCTATGACTACAACCTGAAAATAGAACCGGTACGTTCTTTCATTCATGCATTATCGGTCACGCGGTGATGATCCATGCCAATCAAAAAGCCAAACCAATGAAATATCATGGAATCATACGAACTGTTCCTTCCGTTCTACATTTTTACTACGGTGGGGCAGAGATCATTCCTGCAGCCGTTTAGACGAAAAGTATATGCAATCGAAGCCAGGAGATTGGATCGAACTCACGACCTAACGGTAATACGCCCTACTGCTCTACCGACTGAGCTACCGAGCACAGATCAGGAACGGCTCGCTTATTCGATCCCTATACATTTTAAACGCAGGCGACGACAGCCACCATGTTACATTCCAAATATATGAAGATTTTCAGTGTTTCGATTAATTCTATAATCATTTTCAGGGTTATAATTTATATCTTATGAATACATTTTACCTACACGGTAAGTTTTTGAACCAGTGAAAAATTCACAGAGTTCGATCCGAACATTATGCTACCATGAAATCAGCAACGTGCTGCCATGCATTCAGCAAAGTTGCTTTATTTAACTCATACTATAATTAAACCCACTACTATTTGTTTACGCCTTTACGATATGGAACCATATAGTTGAGCAGCAAATATTGAAGAAACAAACATTCTCAACACGTCCACACAGAATGCTATAAGAAAAAGGACTGAAAAGAATATCTAGAGAACTTTGAAATAGGGACTCGATTTATGTGACAGTTTCAAGTATCAATTACGAATTGATCGCTTGTTTTCTATCTAATAGGCCGATCTCCCCATATTTACCAATCATGGGCCAGGGCAAGTTTATATGCTAATACCTCTACACAGACATTACATGTTATTTCTTGGGTGTTACAATTTAAAAGTTCCAAAAGGTATGGTGTTCTATTTGTGCCAAGTTTCCGTCGCCTTTTCAAAACGCGACGTCGCCTTTTGAAACGCGACGTCGCGTTTCGAAACGCGACGTCGTGTTTCGAAACGCGACGTCGCGTTTTTAAAACACGACGTCGCCTTTTGAAAAACACGACGTCGCGTTTCTTTCCTATGTTTTTGCATTGTAAAACTCGACACAACGAAACTCGACGTCGCGTTTTCAAAAGGCGACGTCGTGTTTCACCCGCGTCTTGTTTGGCAATGTTAAAAGATAGGAAAGAAACGCGACGTCGCGTTTTAAAAGGCGACGTCGTGTTTTTTAAAAGGCGACGTCGCGTTTTCAAAAGGCGACGTCGCGTTTTCAAAAGGCGACGTCGCGTTTCGAAACGCGACGTCGCCTTTCGAAACGCGACGTCGCCTTTCGAAACGCGACGTCGCCTTTCGAAACGCGACGTCGCCTTTTGAAACGCGACGTCGCCTTTTGGTCTTTCAGCTGCGCATGTGCAGGTTGAGGGAGCATTTGTTATTAGTGAGCCAGAGCTATCCGCTTGACCTCCATTTTGTGATATTTTGAGTACACTTGCGGATAGAGACAGAAGGTTAGCCGATCGCTGATTGGTCAATATTGGGCCTTTCGATGTTCATGCGTGGTTGTAACTTCCATATAAACAAATACACGTGCGTGCGATTTGAGATGAAATAGTCACAAAGTCCCTGTTTTTTGTTACAAATAAATGAATCATAGCTCAGGTCATCCGCGGACCAAAATGGCCTGGAAAATAAATGGGGCAACTCAATGATAAAATATCTCTTCAACCCTAAAGCTACAAATTATATTTCTGAAATAACTCTGAATGCTGATTGCAAAAGAATACATTAGTCTTGCTCCTGCTAGCAAATGTAGTAAATGATTTGCAAAGAATAATTTGACCTGAGATATACATGGTTCCTTATAGACCCTCACTCTGTTAATTTGAGGAATTCAAACACTAATACTGTGATATAATTTTCGCGCATTTGCTAAAAAACACCATGTTGCTGTGAGAGACCGGAAAATAACCCTGGCTAACAATCAGACACACTAAATGGGTGGACTCAGTATTTTTATGACAGAAGAGAGGATTGTTTGCTTGCATAATTCATCAACTATCAATAAGGATTATTTATCATGGGATGTTATGCCAAGTTTCCGTCGCCTTTTCAAAACGCGACGTCGCCTTTTGAAACGCGACGTCGCCTTTCGAAACGCGACGTCGCCTTTCGAAACGCGACGTCGCCTTTCGAAACGCGACGTCGCCTTTTGAAACGCGACGTCGCCTTTCGAAACGCGACGTCGCCTTTCGAAACGCGACGTCGCCTTTCGAAACGCGACGTCGCCTTTCGAAACGCGACGTCGCCTTTTGAAACGCGACGTCGCCTTTCGAAACGCGACGTCGCCTTTCGAAACGCGACGTCGCCTTTCGAAACGCGACGTCGCCTTTCGAAACGCGACGTCGCCTTTTGAAACGCGACGTCGCCTTTCGAAACGCGACGTCGCCTTTCGAAACGCGACGACGCCTTTCGAAACGCGACGTCGCCTTTTGGTCTTTCAACTGCGCATGTGCAGGTTTAGGGAGCATTTGTTATTAGTGAGCCAGAGCTATCCGCTTGACCATCTCAGAGAATTATAAGACAATCACAATAGTAGAGGGTTCCAATGCTATCAGCAAAACTGTGGGTTACAAGGTTGTCACCGTTATCGTGAAACTAGACTTTGATAGGAGAGCGAAGCAATAAGGGCAGAAACTCTTAACTGAGATTGAAATAAACGAACCTAAATTTGTGGCGGCGTCTCCGGGAATGGTTACACGCTTATTTTCCTATTTTTGATAAAAATAGGTGGTGGTAGCATTGACCTATCTGAACTAAGAGGATTTGTTTTTTTGCGATAGAGTGCCCAATTATTTTAAAACCGCTACATAGCGTATAAATAACTATACAAAGGGTTCAAAGCTCAAATTCAATAACGTATTACTCAACTTGGTAAGTCACTTTTAATATCATTAACCTGAGAAGCACCTGGCTGGAATTTTTTCCACCCATGCAGATCAATCCAGCTTCCATTTTTACACTTGGTGGTGAAAGATTTACAGCCAAGTGAAAATGTGTTGGTCTAGGGGTAGAAACTGTTTTCACCGAGGACCGGTTTAACCCAGTTGAAATAAATTAATCAATCAACATTTAAATGTCCTCTATGGGTGACACTAACGGCACAGCTTCCACTTAGTGAGTCCATGAGTGCATTGTGCTATAACTGAATGCATAGTGAAATGGCAATTAAAAGTCAAGTAATAAACGACACTGCCAGCCGAGTTTTACACCCAAGATTAATGATACAATGTGAATAATATAAAAATAATAAAGCCTGACAAACGTTTAGAGGACGGATAGGATGATTATCTTGAAAACAAATTAGTTGATCGCTGTACAAGTAACTGAAAGCTAATGAGGAAACATTGTCTAAATACATGCTTTATGCGCACTAATAATGTCAGCTTGTTCTTGTCTTGAAGGGTGCGTATACTCAATGGATATACATGACCTAATTTCTGAGACGGATATAAGCACAGCGAAGTTTCCTACCACACATTACACAGTCTTCTACATATATCTACATGTATGTCATTTGTCTTGTCTAACTAAAGCATTGTATCTATAGTCACAACACAATTTCTTGAAAATAAATGATCCCTAGACATGCGCAGTTCTACTATCAAAACACGACGTCGCGTTTCGAAAGGCGACGTCGCGTTTCGAAAGGCGACGTCGCGTTTCAAAAGGTGTTTGGTGTCTCTCTCAACAAATCACAGCTACCTGAATATTATCATTTGGGTTGTCTTGATGCAATTTTGATGCAAATCTAGTGAATATATCTGCTAAAAAAGCATTTTGGGAATTGGGAATTTCTCTAACTTTGTCAGCGAAATTCTTTCATCAAATTTTACAACTAAAAAATACCCAAAAATTCCTAGAGTTTAAAATGTTCTAAGATGTGTTTGTATTGAAACTGATTTGCCAGAATTGCAGTAATATTGCATCAAGAAAACCTGAATTATATGAGTATGAATTTTTATATTGCTGTGATTTGTTAACTTCAAAATATTAAGGAGAACCCAAATGGAAAATTAAAACTCCTGGCCTTTTCTGCAAAGTACAATATGGCACCTACACAATTTCTTGAAAATAAATGATCCCTAGACATGCGCAGCGACGTCGCGTTTCAAAAGGCGACGTCGCGTTTCGAAAGGCGACGTCGCGTTTCGAAAGGCGACGTCGCGTTTCGAAAGGCGACGTCGCGTTTCGAAAGGCGACGTCGCGTTTCAAAAGGCGACGTCGCGTTTCGAAAGGCGACGTCGCGTTTCAAAAGGCGACGCGTTTTGAAACGCGACGTCGCCTTTTGAAAACGCGACGTCGCCTTTTAAAAAACACGACGTCGCGTTTTAAAACGCGACGTCGCGTTTCTTTCCTATCTTTTAACATTGCCAAACAAGACGCGGGTGAAACACGACGTCGCCTTTTGAAAACGCGACGTCGAGTTTCGTTGTGTCGAGTTTTACAATGCAAAAACATAGGAAAGAAACGCGACGTCGCGTTTTAAAAGGCGACGTCGTGTTTTTCAAAAGGCGACGTCGTGTTTTAAAAACGCGACGTCGCGTTTCGAAACACGACGTCGCGTTTCGAAACGCGACGTCGCGTTTCAAAAGGCGACGTCGCGTTTTGAAAAGGCGACGGAAACTTGGCACAAATAGAACACCATAAAAAGGTGAGAATCCACCCATCTTCAGGCGTGTTCTGGAAACCTGGATTGTAGTACTGACCCTTATGAACTCTAATCAAATAATTTGTATGAACAGAACATCTGTTCAATACGCTCGCTCAAAATGCGAACGTATTATGTGACGGCGGTGTGTGTCCGTATGTTCGTCCCCTCGTGTCCGCTGTATATCTGGGATAGATATATTTTTGGGGAGTGGATACGATGTTTCCTGTACCTGAATGGAGGTCGAGGTCAGAGGTTTGGGATGACTGACTTAAATAATCAGGAAATCATTGAACCGTTTCGTGTTCGGCCTATATTTGTGACAGTTTCTATCTAAAGTTACACTATGTGTCGCGTAACAAAACTGAGACTGAGGTCAAATGTCAAAGGTCAAAATCAGGAAATCATTGAAAGCTGCTTATTTTTTGATTGAATTCAACAAGAGGGAATATATGTCGCGTGCCAAAATTGAGGTGACTGTGACCCCAACGAAAGGAAATTATTAAAAATGGCATTTCGTGTGTCAGTAAATACATTAGGGGAGATGTGTCAAGTACCAAAGTTTAGGTCAAGGTCAAAGACTTCGAATGACCCCGAAAGCAGGAAAGGCGGACGTGCCACTGTGACCCCATTATCCGGAAATCATTATAAATCACATTCGTTGTGTCAGTAGATATATTAGGGGGAGACGACGAATCATGCACCAAAATTTAGGTCCAAGACAAAGGTCAATGCCCATAACATCACACAACCCGTAAAAAAGTTAATACCAGAAAACTGTTGAAATCATTGTCTGTGCTATTACTCCAGTTCAACGATATGGATGGTGATTAAACTTCAAGAACGCCTATGGCAAACAAGAACCCTATTGAGGTTTAAAGGTCAAAGGTCAAGTACAATGGAAACCATTTTTTGTGAGTGGCTGCATTCGAGGGATCGGAGTCAGTACTAGATTGATGTCAAAGGTCAACAGTCAAGGCCACTGACCAGTAGCAATTCACTGAACCTGAAAGTGTTGTAAATTTTATTTCATTGACGTAGTCCATTGTGCCAATTAGTTTTCTGATTTGTTTAGGTTACCCAGAGTGACCCCAATACCGAATTATTTATCTATGCAGCATCTATATATTCAGTATATAACCAACTGACTGAAATCCAATTACAGGTTACTGAAACGCTATAAACAGAGTGCATGAGGTGGAGATTTACGAATATACATATTGTGCTTATAATTTAACAAGTATGCCTTCATAACGTAAGAAACACTGTTGAACATTGATTTCATGACAGTTCTACCAAAAATGTGGCCGTACGGACCAGGCAAACAAACAAACAAACAAACAAACATGCATTTTACTAAAATTATAGTATGATGCACTCTAATTCCCAGTTCTCCGTGTGCCATTCTCATGCCATCGATAGTTTAAGAGGTAACAATATGACACGTGTATTTCCAATATAACAATGCCACATGGGGCCATCTCTCATCCAAATGACGCCAATGTTTCAAGCTTTCAGATTTCTTCTTTGTCACCAGTGCTCTGATAACATTCACACAGAAAATTAACGATTCTACACTATTGTAGATTTTTGTCGCGGACCTACACTGTTGTTGGTCTTATCTTGCATATCGCTTCCACTTATCCGAAACATCTTCCCTGCACGTGTTTCCTTCAGGTGCTGTTCTTCATTATAGAATTTCCGCGCCCATAATCTGAAAAAACAGCATTATCAATACAAAATGAAAAAACAATCAAACGATACAAAAAAAAATTATAGCATACATAAACATAGGCTAGTTTGCTGCAAAAGAGTAACGAGAGAGATCGCCAGTGATGCCGGCAAAACATCATGTTCCAAATATCAAATCCGTATCGCTGGTCAGTATGGATTATGAACGCGGATATTGTTTAATGGACGACCGCTGAATCTTTGTAATTCTTAATCCATATGATTTTCGATAGAAAGGTATGTTGCCTGGAGACTAATGTGTCTCGGTCAGGCTTTCAATGTGGATGTTCATATTTAACGCCATGAAGACCTCGTACTCTTGCTTGCTCGTATTGAGCTATCAGCATTTGGGGGGGGGTGGGGGGGGGTTTCTCTGTTTCACAGGGGTCACCTATGGGAGGCAGAAAATCGACAAACGGGAAGTAGCAATCACAGGATCTGATTGGATGTTGGCACTGCAATTCCCCCATTGATTGTCACTACGATAGCTCAATAAGGATAAGGCATGAGGCTTCCTCAACTTGCACCACACAAACAATTGTTTTAACTAAACTGACGTTGCCTCATTTTCACAAGGTCAACCGAGGTACACTTGTCCGTCATCATAATGCTGAATCTGGAGAACAAACTATAGATTGCGTTGCAGGCGAGTCATTCTATATACATGCTGATCCCTCCGTCTGCAGATTATATGTAAATTGGGAATTGGCGGACAAAACATAAATCACATGTACACTATGCAAAAACCCGCTTGATACGAGCAATGGTATAATGAGGGCCCTCAGACTGATTTAATCAGAAGGTAAAGGTTCCTCGACATATTGAAATGCTCCCAAGGCCGAGGGGTTCTCGTGGCTTCAGGCGGTTCATGCTCGGTTATTGAGGCGGATTTTCTTCATAGTCGAGGGTTTACCACTGAATGTAGGAATTGGATTGGTGTATGTAAGAAATGATAACTAACAAGAACTTATTGCATGGGCGTCGCCAGGATTTGAGAGGGTGTCTTCTTCTATGCTTACTAGGTGGAGAGTCCATTACTGTACTCTTCAGCATAGAAAATAACATACGGTTGTGTGCTGAGAGAGAGATGAGCGCACCCAACGACACCCCACTCTAGTGACACGCTTGATATACAGGCTGTTATGAATTATTGATGTAGGCGTATCGTCTCTGCACATTCGCTTCCGTCCATAAGTGTTTTTTCCCGCTTAATACTAGAAAGGACTAATATCCGGCGTCTGTTGCAATTGTGGATCACGGAAAACCCCTCCCAAATTGTGACATATCAGCCGTACATAATATACCTTCGTTTCGAGGATGTGGTCCCTTAATTATGGTAGGCCATCTCTGTCACAATTCGTTGCGTTGAAAATTTAGCAATGTATTGAAATTGTAATTTCAATACGTTGAAAATAACCAATCATAAGCCTCGAATTTCAATGTATTGAAATTCAATTACAATGTATTGATATCGACCAACCCAAAGCGCGTATATATCAATGTATTGAAAATCAGTCAACCGCATGTTTCCATTTTCAATGCAAAATTCAACCAATGAAACGAGGTTTTTCTTGGTGGCTTGCCCAGTACTGATATACTCTAGTAGCTCATGGTAGTTTTGTATGCACTTGTATGTCCAGAGCTAAACTCTTCAAAAGTCATCTAATTGAAGGTCATTGAACAATTTTTGGTTGGTAACACATTTGCCACTGACGGCGAAATAGGTGAAATGGCCACGCCCCTTTTTAAGCGAAGTACTACCACCCGCCATTACTGTATCTCCAGAGCCGTTGGACCTAGAAGGTTGTGTGACCACTCAAAATCTTCGGAATGGCCACATTATGGGGGGTCAGTAATACATTTTCATGTCCAAAAGTCAATGGTTTTTAAGATATTTGCCAAAAACTGATTTCAACATGGTACGCACTACAGTTCTGACCCTTTATTATATTACCTGTTGTAATTTTGCACATTGTCCATATTTTAGAGTTTAATTATGTGGATTTCTACACTTTTTGCCTTTACTACAGCCACAAAACACCACACATTTTATGTTCATTCCTCTGCAAGTGCACGTCTTGGTACTCATACATGATGTTGGGCATTTGCATGGAGGGGGCAGGTCATCGGGCCTGCACGGTACTGGCAGTATCACAGGTGTAATTCCAACATCTGTTGCTTTATAACCATACTGGCGTGGATCTGGTTTGGTGACTGCAGGAGTTGGAGCTTGTAACCACATCTTACACTGCAGATATGCTCGCTTTATGTGTTCTCGTAGCGTTGAAGAACAGCACACAAGCTGGTTGAAGTCGAGCTTTTTCTTGGAGTTGTGGTACTGCTCCCAACGATACTCATCGAATGTGGAACAGTCGGTCTTCTTTAATCCAGACACAAGGAATTTTTCAGCATTACTTATCATCTGTGGTGACAGTTCCTCTACACCAAACCCTTCCAGTAGGGAGAGATCCATGGATGCTTTCATGCCAGACAGTTTTGGACCCACCTTGCTGGTACTGTCACACCCGCTAAGTGCATGAATGGCTGGGAGACACGACACCAAATTGTTGTCCAGTCGATCAACTAACAGGTGGACTGGTACAGTTTTCTTGTTTTTCCGGTTACCAAGCTTTACAAACAGCTTTTGTAGTTGCCAGGTTTTCTTGAAGTGGAAGATGAGGTTGACAAAGACATCTGTGTCAGGTGAGTCAACCAAGACTGATTGAACCCCGTGTTTCACAACACCATCATTAATATGGAACATGATTCTGTCATCGGCTTCTTCTTGGTTGCTTGAGAGCTCTGCGATCTGTGTTTCAGTGCCAGCTAACAGTTTCCTACATTCACCCCCATATACTCCTCCAAAGATAGTTTCCTTTTCTGACACAACATTCTGCAGCATCCACTTGAAGACATACTCCTGCAACCTTACTTTGTTCAACATTGAGCTCCAGACCATATCAAGATCGACAGGGAGTTTCTGATTGTCAGACCTAATGGTGATAGTGATTTCTTCAGAAGAACTTCTCTGTGCACGTTCCATTTGCTTGATTGATGATTTTTGATAAACATCAAAAATAATGTCTATTCTTGTGGACTCAGAACCTTTAGCAAGAATGCTGTTGGAAAGACTTTCAGCCAATTGCCCAAATGTGTCAAGGCCCATCTTTTTCATTGGTAGTTTTCGCACAAGTGCCATGAAGTCCACTATTGTCATCTGAGCATCACATTTGACATTCCTTTTCTCCTCTGGAAGTTGATTGACTAGTTCTCTCGATAAGGAGGCTTTATCAGGCTTCTTCAGGCTTCTGCAGAAACGATTAGGTACATTGATTATGCCAGAGGAAGAGGGTACAGCATGCTAGAGCTCCTGAAGTATGAATTGACCAGCACATCCCAGTTCCTCACCACTGAATGTAAAGATGGCATCAGATTGAAGAAGCCTGATAAAGCCTCCTTATCGAGAGAACTAGTCAATCAACTTCCAGAGGAGAAAAGGAATGTCAAATGTGATGCTCAGATGACAATAGTGGACTTCATGGCACTTGTGCGAAAACTACCAATGAAAAAGATGGGCCTTGACACATTTGGGCAATTGGCTGAGAGTCTTTCCAACAGCATTCTTGCTAAAGGTTCTGAGTCCACAAGAATAGACATTATTTTTGATGTTTATCAAAAATCATCAATCAAGCAAATGGAACGTGCACAGAGAAGTTCTTCTGAAGAAATCACTATCACCATTAGGTCTGACAATCAGAAACTCCCTGTCGATCTTGATATGTTCTGGAGCTCAATGTTGAACAAAGTAAGGTTGCAGGAGTATGTCTTCAAGTGGATGCTGCAGAATGTTGTGTCAGAAAAGGAAACTATCTTTGGAGGAGTATATGGGGGTGAATGTAGGAAACTGTTAGCTGGCACTGAAACACAGATCGCAGAGCTCTCAAGCAACCAAGAAGAAGCCGATGACAGAATCATGTTCCATATTAATGATGGTGTTGTGAAACACGGGGTTCAATCAGTCTTGGTTGACTCACCTGACACAGATGTCTTTGTCAACCTCATCTTCCACTTCAAGAAAACCTGGAAACTACAAAAGCTGTTTGTAAATCTTGGTAACCGGAAAAACAAGAAAACTGTACCAGTCCACCTGTTAGTTGATCAACTGGACAACAATTTGGTGTCGTGTCTCCCAGCCATTCATGCACTTAGCGGGTGTGACAGTACCAGCAAGGTGGGTCCAAAACTGTCTGGCATGAAAGCATCCATGGATCTCTCCCTACTGGAAGGGTTTGGTGTAGAGGAACTGTCACCACAGATGATAAGTAATGCTGAAAAATTCCTTGTGTCTGGATTAAAGAAGACCGACTGTTCCACATTCGATGAGTATCGTTGGGAGCAGTACCACAACTCCAAGAAAGAGCTCGACTTCAACCAGCTTGTGTGCTGTTCTTCAACGCTACGAGAACACATAAAGCGAGCATATCTGCAGTGTAAGATGTGGTTACATGCTCCAACTCCTGCAGTCACCAAACCAGATCCACGCCAGTATGGTTATAAAGCAACAGATGTTGGAATTACACCTGTGATACTGCCAGTACCGTGCAGGCCCGATGACCTGCCCCCTCCATGCAAATGCCCAACATCATGTATGAGTACCAAGACGTGCACTTGCAGAGGAATGAACATAAAATGTGTGGTGTTTTGTGGCTGTAGTAAAGGCAAAAAGTGTAGAAATCCACATAATTAAACTCTAAAATATGGACAATGTGCAAAATTACAACAGGTAATATAATAAAGGGTCAGAACTGTAGTGCGTACCATGTTGAAATCAGTTTTTGGCAAATATCTTAAAAACCATTGACTTTTGGACATGAAAATGTATTACTGACCCCCCATAATGTGGCCATTCCGAAGATTTTGAGTGGTCACACAACCTTCTAGGTCCAACGGTTCTGGAGATACAGTAATGGCGGGTGGTAGTACTTCGCTTAAAAAGGGGCGTGGCCATTTCACCTATTTCGCCGTCAGTGGCAAATGTGTTACCAACCAAAAATTGTTCAATGACCTTCAATTAGATGATTTTTGAAGAGTTTAGCTCTGGACATACAAGTGCATACAAAACCACCATGAGCTACTCTAGTAATACCTCTTAACCACTATATAACATCGGATTACAAATACTGCAAGAAAATGATAGATGTTTCCATCTTTATCACGCTTGATTTATATCTGTCGGGGGAACTCACACAACCTGATCCGGAGTCCCCAATCTCGCGAAGACAGTTACGATATTACCGGTATGTAAAATGGCTATGCAAGTCGCTGTGACCGAACTTTAATCTACTGAACGCCCTGAAAAATATCTAGTCCAAGAATCGAGGCGCTACACGAGGCCCTCCTATGTGAGTTTTTTCCTTTTGTTTCAGCAAATCGCAAAACTTGAAAGGAATTTTATTTGACGAAGTTTGTAATAACAAAGGCATGCTAGGGTTTAACTGATTTTGGTGCACGACCCAATTAAAGCGGTCTGTTTAGCGCCTCGATGTTTGACCCAGTAAATAGCTGTCACAATTCACTGCGTTGAACTCTTAACAATGTATTGAAACTGTAATTTCAATACATTGAAAATCAACCAATCATAAGCCTCCAATTTCATTGTATTGAATGAAATTCAATTGCAATTTATTGAAAATCGACCAATCCAAAGCGTGTATATATCAATGCATTGAAAATCAACCACTGGCATGACTCGTTACAGAGCTAGGTCCATCTGTTGTGACCCCCTACATTTACGGCAGGAGAGTTTAGTATTGATATTGCATTTTCAAAAATGTAAAGCAAAAAATGTAAAGCAAGCTTCTTGTCTGAACGATTTTAAGCGTCTGATGAGCTTCTGTGATATTTAACTCTTTAACAGATTATGAAACTGATATGTAATCGTTTTTACTAAATGGATTTTAAGCATTGTATATCATATCTGGCTGTCTCTGTTTATATTTTTGTTATTTGTTGTTTCACATGTATTTTATGTCGATAATAATAGCGCCTAGTGCGCTAATGTTGTCCTTTATCAACATCGACAATAAAGAAACTATCTTATCTTATCTTATCTTATCAATACATTGAAATTCGAGGCTTATGATTGGTTGATTTTCAATGTATTGAAATTATAACTTCAATACATTGGTATCTATTCAACGCAACGAATTATGGCGGGGATGGCCTACCATACTCAATAACTTCCCCATGACTTGCAGTCCAACATACAAAGGACAGCCAAGTAGGTCATATCGCTCAGCCTACATAATGATACCAGGAAAATGCGAAACAAAAATTCTCTAATCCTGACCTTAACATAGAAGACTACGATTCCCCGAAGAATCTATTGTAAGATTGGCTATCTTATTCCCTACGTTTCATTATACGTTCGTTTTCATATTATTTTAAAAGTTCATTGCGTCTTCATTTTTTAAAGCAGAAACTTGTTATGTCCATAATTACAAGTGTTTAGTCTGTCAATCCATATTCATCGATCGTTCATTAATTAAGAATTAACACCAAATTCAAAAAGAAAAAAATATAGTATACATAATTATTATGATTTCCTGCAACTGAGAAGCGGTCTACAGATTTCAGTGACACCGCCAAGACATCATGATGTTCCAAAAATATCAAATCCGTATTGCTGATCAATATTCTTAATCCATATGATTTTCCTTGTAGAGTCGTTATTATGAGATAATAAGGTATATCGATTCGAAGAATAGCTATCAATCACCAAATATTCAGTACGGTAGAACTAGTGAGCATACATGAAATTCGTGGAAGATTACGGGGAATTCCGAGATCGATTGCTAGTATATGCAGTATACAAGCTACCGAAAACCGAAACTACTAAAATTTAGCTGTAATTACAAAAATAGCAATGTGCTGGTACTAATTCTACGGCGTGAAATAAAACGCATATTAACAGCTGTAAGTGGCAGACAGATAGAGATAACTAGAGGGATAAACAAACTGTCGGTCGCCAGTGATCAGTGAGTAGGCCTAAATATTTTATGTATATTTCATATATAACTTATGCGCCCGTCTTACTTTGACAAGGCTCATTATATTATGGGCCATTTTCGTGAACTTATCTCTTTAACTTTAACTTCCCCTTTTCTCGCCTGAAACGGATTTATTGAGGTCAAATAATATTTTCTGGTGTTGCTTCCTCTGAGCAATCTCAAATCCAGCTTGTGATATGTGAGCTCACGGTCTTCTTTTATGGAGTTAAGTCCCTTCATCATTGACAATATTTGTGAACAAACTATTAGAATTTTCATGAGATCATTTTGAAAGTTGGTACACATTATCGCCACTGCACAGGTATGTGCATGTGATATGTTCTACTTCCTGTGATAGTTTTCTAGACTAGTGACCTTTATCGTCGAAAATGCTTTCATCATTGTAAAACTTTTATCAATTCTTACTACATAGTACACTTTCTGTACGCCCCCCCATCCCTTATTCCACTTTATTGGCCTAATTGAAAATCCTCTTGTGGGTCCTCTGCTCCCAAAGTTCTCATCTGATCATTCTGAAAATTGGTGCACATTATCGTTAATGTATAAACATGTGCATTTATCTTGTTCGACGTCGCGAAGCGTTTTCCCTCCCAGTGTTGTGTAATCTAAAGTATTAGATCATAAGTGATACATGTACACCAGTCACTTTTCACTGGATTGTTGAAGGATGACATTGGGCAGTTCCAATTTAATTTCCTAATAAAAAACAGCAATCATCCAAAATAGCACCAAATTTTCAAAAATGGGATGAAAAAAAAATCTTGAATTTGAAACATCTATTGGATTAAGAAGTTCGCATTCGTGAATTGTGAACAAAATGCGAAAAATATATGAGACCTTTAATTTCAAATTTTTCGGGGGCTCGTATTACCGGGTCGATCTACTCAAAACTCTCTCCAAAATTAAATGTTTATGGGTCTCTCCGCCCCTTCCCCACAACCACCACCACCACCCCAATCACACCATTTACGAAAATATTATAAATGAAAACGGTGTAAATATATTTTGTTATGTACATTCGAAAAATGACCTTTCCAAAAGGTCATCTTAGGCCTATATGTGAAGTTAATTTGGACACTTGAATAATATACCTTCCAGGAATAAAAGCAGAAACGTCATCTGGTATATAACTAAGTTGAAACGAGGAAAACCCTGCGATGCCAAACGTTACATTATCATGTCTGTCAAATAGACCGAATGCACTTCGTGGTTTTTTACACAGTGCAGTCAGAGGGTGTTACACTGACTTTTAGGAGGTTACTAACTCTGACAGAAAGAATCTCTACGGATCATTGAAAATGTTTCACTGAGATAGGTCCGGTGCAGAAGGACCAGGACGGTTTTCCAGTATATTATAGGATGTCAACTTTTTGTCACTTGTACAAATATAGAACATTTACTTTGAGATTTGGTAAAATGGAGACTTTATAACAGGAATTAAATCAAGGATTAAAGAGTGCAACTAGATTACGTGCTGAGTGTTTAGCTTAATTTTTTTTTTTTTGAAATTGTAGTTTAAGGGCCGCTTCCCATACGGATTTCGCGGCCCATCAACTCAATGTTTTATTTAAATTTCACGGTACATTTCTTGATTAATTTAAGATTTTTTGCAGCGCTAGATATTAAAATAAATAATTAAATAATGAATAACAATAACAATGAGGAAATATAAATACTAGTAGAGAAGAGTCGCTATGTACAAGTCGTTAAGTCTGTTATTGGCTTTTATACTGGAAAATATTTGTTATAATCGCGTGGATGATTCCTTTGTCTCGGTACCCCATAGTACGCACAAAGCCGTCCAGAAAAAAACTGGGAGAACCAGGGCGTCTTCAGGATTCTTCGAGACGACTTCCCTAACGACGCCCTTGGGAACAGGGTGGGTCCTTCCAGAAATCTGTGCCTGTAACAATTGCTTGGAGTGTGTAGTGAGGTACAGAACGGCAGGTCTACGTCCTATATTGCGTGAAAGTCAAAGGATCATATTCTGTGTCGAGGCGTCAGTTCGGTAACATCTAAGGGGCATTCTCGTCTCGCGAGACTCCCTACTGCGAGAAAGAGTCTCACGCGTAAATGGGAGCCATCCCCCCAAAATTTGGGGGGTGAGTAGGCGGCGTATGATTATCTGGCTTGTCACTGACCTGCTGACTCCGCCGAGTTAGAAGCGAATTGCTAAACATAACGTGGGCTATATAATTGGGAAATGACTCTTTCCGTTTCGGAGCATATCAATCGCGAACAAATTATTGTCGGTATGTATACTTGGCCGTGAAAGCGAGTTATCTAATACAGGAAGTAGTTCGCGGGTAGACACGGCTCGCTTTGAGAATGATGTCATGCTGCCTCGCTTTGAGATTGGAGATTCAAAAATGTCACCAGTTTACATGAGAGTCGCTTTGGTCTCCCGCGGGTAGACACGGCTCTCTTTGAGAATGATCTAAGGGGTAGCGTGTCCGGTGTGGTCTAGGGTCGAGTATTCCGATTCTGGGTGTTCCTGCTATGCGGCGTTGTCACTCAAGGCGCTGTTGGTATTCTTGTAATCGTCATCCGTCTTCTGTTTCAGGTCTTGTCCAACTCGTTTGTGGTCTTCGGTGTGCCTGTATCATATGAAATGGAAGGCTTGTAGTCATTCTTGTTTTCTATTGTTTTTTTATGCAATAATTTGATATATCTTCCTCCCAACAACAGGCACGCCCCGACCGTCAGTCACATAATATGAATAGCAATGTATAATTAAGTGAGTAAATAGATAAACAAATGAATAAATAACTAAACATTTCGATAGATTCACTACTAGGTGAATACACAAATAAACGGCTCTGTATTATTTCTGTATGCATTATCGTTTGATGGCCATAAAGAATTTGTAGGACAATGAGATAGACGGCCCTCAGTATCAAGGTAACTCCGCCATCGCCATTTCCTATATTTTATGCCGAATACTGCTCGCTATATGCGATTTGGCCGTGCTAATGTTGTCATGAATTCAATTAGATTTGGCCATCGTTTGTTTTGTAGGACAGTGGAACAGACGGCCCTCAGTATCAAGGTAACTCCGTTGTTGCCATGCCTATTTTATTTCTAAATGTGTCTGTGACATTTTGGCCGGATGTTATGTATGGATAGTTTATTATGGCCATAATGTTTTGTATGGCTATGGTGCACACGGCCCTCGGTATCAAGGTAACTCCGCTGCAACCATACCATTTGTTGAAGTCAGAAGAATGAGTTGGCCTCTATCAAATCGTGGCATAGTACTTGGTGTACTAGTAGTTGATTATGTGGGGGGGGAAAAAAACAACAACAACAACAACAAAAAACAAACAAAAAACAAAAACAAAAAACAAAAAGAAACCCCAAAAATTGCTGACTGCGCATGTACGGCGGTAGTATTATATACTGGAGTAATAACCAGCAGTTTTGATAAAATTTATCAAGGACTTGTATACCTGATTTCTAATGGGTAGAAAGGGTTAGGGTTTAATAACGCTGGTAATGTTAAGGGAGTGTTGAATTTTTTTAATTCGTTTCTAAGTGCCACACGTTGTTGGTTGTGGATTGGGCATTCAAGTAGCACGTGTTCTATTGTTTCTTCTACATTGTTGCATGCGGTACAGAGTGGTGAGGTGTTTTTCAGAAGCATGGACAGATGTGATTTAAGTCCGGTTTTGCCTAGTCTTAATCTGGTGATTATGCGGTCATCACGTTTATTGTCTAACTGGAATCCCTGGGCTTGTCTTTTCTCTCCATCAAGGATCTTATGTAACCACCGTCCACGTTCTTCTTCGTTCCATTCCTTTTGCCACTTGCTATCTATTTTGCGTCTAATGATAGTGTTGAGTTCTTTATATCCTAAACCTATTGGCACATCGTGTGTAGTTTTAGCAAGACTGTCTTTGGCAGTTTTGTCGGCTGCTTCGTTACCTCTGATGTTGACATGCGCGGGGACCCATGCTAAAATGGCGTCTCGTTGTGTATTTGTGTACATATACATTCTATTTTGTGTATGAGATCAGGTCTACTGTCAGATATAGAATTTTTGATGGATGTGAGTCCACTAAGGGAGTCACTGAGTATCACTGCACGGATTGGTTTGTGCTCCATGATCCATTCGAGAGCCTTAATTATAGCTGGGACGAGTATATTCGTCCCAGATTATAGCAATCAGTTCACTAGTGTATACAGACATATTGTCTGGAAGTTTGAAACCATTTTGTATGTTGAGCTCAGGTATAACAAAAGCTGATCCTGTGTTATTACTTGTGTTTTTCGATCCGTCTGTATAGATTTTTAAGTAATTTTTCCAGTTTTGGTTGATATATTCAAGGGTGGTGGCTCTTATAAAGTCTGGGTTGTCCTTTGTGAGGTAGTCGTGAATACTTGTGTCCACGTGGGGCGACTCTAATTCCCAGGGTGGTCTAGTGAATTTGTCTGTGTCGCAGATGTGTGAGTAGTATACAAAGAGTAAAACGAGGACCCTTGACCTCAGAAATTTGCATGTTTTGTGGAGGTCACGTGGAGGTAGCCAATCAGAAGCGAGTATTGTGTCACATGGGGTCATGTGTGGTGGTGGGAGGTGGGTGGTGGGTTTAAGATGGCGGCTGTGGTGGTGGGAGGTGGGTGGTGGCTTTAAGATGGCGGCTGTGGTGGTGGGAGGTGGGTGGTGGGTTTAAGATGGCGGCTGTGGTGGTGGGAGGTGGGTGGTGGGTTTAAGATGGCTGCTGTGAAAGATGTATTCATCCGCGGTCATGTCTGGCGGTGATTCGGTCGCGGGAAAAACCTTCCGCGGAGAAAAAGTAGTCCCTAGATAAAATGGTCCGATGGGGTCGAGTGAGGTATCCAAGTGAAGCTTATGTGAAGGGGCATCGGTTGGGCTGGGGGTGGGGTTGAACTATACCGTTTAGGTGTATTGAGCTGCTCTATCTAATTTTTATCTATTTTTACATCTTTTCCAGCTGTCAACTGTTATGGTTAGGCCACAATGTTGCCATTTTCCCCCCTCCCTACATTTAGCGTTCATAAAACATTCAAGCTAGTCTGGTGATAATAAAATTTAAAGATCACATGTCCAACACATACTCACATAATGAAAGCAAGAATCGAACTTGCGACCCCTCGAGATGAAGGATACCCGTCCAGGTTTCATTTTTTTGAGGTGTACTGAAATGCTCTCTCTAATTTATGCCACGGTATCTATTTTTACATCTAGGTTGAAGATTTATATCGACACTGCTACACACTTTTCGAGATGTGTTTTCACTTTCGATGAAAGCACAAAACAGTCTAAAATGAGTCTAAAAAAATTCACCTACGCTAATATTTTCTAGTGTTTTGTAGAATATAGATTCGCGTTCATTTCTATTTCGTCAAGAAAAAGTGTTTTGTAGAATATAGATTCGCGTTCATTTCTATTTCGTCAAGAAAAAATTTTCATCTCGAAAATTGGCAGATTGAAATGTTCTCTCTCTCTCATTTTATGCCACGGTATCTATTTTTACAGCTGTCAACTGTTATGGTTTGGTCACAATGTTGCCATTTTCTCCCTATATTTAGCGTCCACAAAAAGAAGAGTATATTACAGCAATTATGTTCAAGAAAACACCCCGCTAGAAAATTGTCTTCAAATTGTCTGTTGTTGTGGGAGTATAAAAAAATCCTGGTCAACAGGGGCGCGTATATTTCGTGCGACGCTATGTTGCCAATGCATTGAAATTTGAATAGGTTGTCTGCATGGGTTTCAACGCAAGTATAGTACTAAAGTCTAGCTTACCTGATAAAAGAGTTTAGTCCACATGTATACCTATATTCCATACTCGCGGGCGTTTGATGCATATCTGGGGGCTGGTTTTTTTCCTAGGTGGGTATAACACACCATGAAGCCTTCATCACGATGCATTCGTATCCTAAAAAAATATGGGTATCACCACGAATCTCATTCCATATATATTTTTTCGAAATTCACAGATATTTCCATCGGTAAATCCGGTGTTCAGTATACCACATGGATGAAATGAACGCACTAAACTATGAAGCTAATGATTTTGGTCAGCGGCACACACATGCTCCCTGGTTTGGTGTCGACATCCCAGCGGTTTTCTGTTTCTTGGCTTGTCACGGATTTTTTCGAAATTCACAGATATTTCCATCGGTATAAATCCCGTCTTCAGTATACTACATGAATGAAATGAACGCACTAAACTATCAAGCTAATGATTTCGGGCAACGGCACACAGCTTCCGCGGTATATGAATCACTTACATATGAATGAATGAATTAGTTTGATATAATTTTGTTGGGTATGAATGGTTTAAAAGAGTGGAAATATTCCGTACAGGTCTGTTTTATGTAACAAACGCTAAGAAAAATGGCTGCCCAAGGTCAATTGGTACAATTCCCCGGATAATCGCGCCAGCCAAACCACAGCCCCATCTAGACGCTTTGATGCAAGGGAGACAACTCGGTCTATCCCAATTCCTCTCATTCGCGCATTTCTATCTTTTTTGCGTGTATAGGGTGGTGGTCATTTGTTTATGCATTTTACTATGGGCTGTGAGATTGTAGAATACGCTGGGGAAAAGCTATGAAATTTGTTTTTACGTATCGGGTAGGTCTGTATATAACCCCATAGGTCTACTGGCTCAGTGCATAGGTGCATATTGGGTGGACATGTTGGAGTCTAGGTGGAGCACTAGTGGACCGATTGGGTAGAGTGAGGTCTTATTTTGAAGCTCTCGAGGAAATAAAAAAATCAATAATAATAAAAAAAATAAAAAATCGGCGAGTAGTAGACGAAGGGAAAATTGGGAAGTACTGACCATGCCCCAGAATACTTCATATGCATATCACGGCCTTAAGGCCTATGTAAGATGTAATCTACTTCACAGTTTAGTAGTATAAAAAGCGCAAGTCCTATTGACCTTGCCCCTCCAAAGAAATAAAATCGGCTCTATTTTACAGGAGTATATACGCAGGTCACGTGGGTTGTGACGTCACTTCCGGGTTTTCACTAAAAACTACCTCCAAACATAGAAGAGTTCCAAATTTTCCCCTTAGACGTCCGTATGTTCATCCTCCAAACCCACAAGAGTTCCAATGTTCAACCGCCGGGGTGTTTTCCACTGGCCTGGCCCGCCCCAGCACGCAGCGCGCGCGCGCGCGTCATCACGCGTCATCCCCGGCAGTGCGCACGCGCGCGCGCGCGGGTCAAAAGGTCAAAGGGTCAGCTCCAGGTCAAACGGTCCAATGTCCAATGAGACAATGTTGCGGCATCGCTATAGTCAGAGCTTGAGCACAAAAAAGGGGATTGTAAATGAACCTGGGAAAGATGGGCAGGTCCATTTGGACCAATCAGCGGTCGAGAAAAAAGAGCCAATCGGCGGTCGAGAAAAAGAACCAATCACCGGTCGAACAATCAGCCAATCGAATTGGGGTACTCACGGTGTGCTTTCGCTGACGTCCGCGCCTACATCTGGGTTCTTGTACACCCGGGTAATGTTTTTCTGGACATGGATGGGTTACCTTTGGCTCCATTCTAGGTCACTGATTGGCTAATACGGTGTTCAAAGCCACTTTCATGCATTATGCTCATAGAACTTATAGTCATAATCTATACGTGTTGGACGAGTCTCTTCACTCACCGTATACACGTACCTCAATGAAATGCCCGCTCCAAACCTAGACCAAAGACACGTACTTGGTCTGTAGGCTGATTTCATTGGCTCTCTATTTTTACTATAGTGCTCTTGCATTCTAACCTTGATGGGTTACATTTTGGCTCCATTATAGGCCACTCATTGGCTAATACGGTGTTCAAAGCCAGTTTCATGCATTATGCTCATAGAACTTATAGTCATCAACTTAATCTATACGTGTTGGACGAGTCTCTTCACTCACCGTATACACGTACCTCAATGAAATGCCCGCTGAAATGCCCGCTCCAAACCTAGACCAAAAACACGTACTTGGTCTGTGGGCTGATTTCATTGGCTCTCTATTTTACTGCAGTGCTCTTGCATTGTTTTCTGGACATTGATGGGTTACATTTGGCCCCATCCTAGGCCACTGATTGGCTACTTTTCTCATTCATTGACCGAATCCCCACATGTCTGTTATAGCCTTCATGCACTATGCTCATATAGAAAACACACAAGACAGGGTTTTTTGGTGAGATCTCATTTTTTTATTCAGTGAACAACAACAACGTGAGAACAACCACGTGAAAACTGAAGCCCAGAACAAGGGGCTTGTAATTAATTGAAGCCCAGAACAAGGGGCTTGCACATTGAAGCCCAGAACAAGGGGCTTGTAAACTTAAGCCCAGAACAGCGGGCTTGTAATTAACCTAAGCCCAGAACGGGGCTTGTACATTGAAATGATGGGCGGCCCAGTCATAGACGAGTACATCGCGGTCCTCGGCCTTGGGGTACTCGTCAAACATCTGTACGATGGTAGATAAGGGTCTTCCCGGCATCGATGGTACAGGTAAAACAAGCAATATTGTCCGCACACGCTACTGGTCAGGCTTTGCAACGTTTGACTGTTCCAACACCACGTCTCTGTGCCTTGATCCATGAAGTCTGTTAAATCGGGATGGAAGGGTGGCAGGCCGTACGGGTCAAAGTATTCGCCCTGCTGTTCTGTCAAGTAGACGGCCACCCAATGTTCACCGGGCCGATCCATCGGATCCGTGTTGAGAACGTAAGCAGCAGGATACATACGGTCTAATGGGAACACATCTCGGGCGAACACCCCTTGAAACATCATACGTGTCTCTGGGTCATTCTCCAGCACGGTGGTTATCTGCTCTGTATCCATGTTAGGTGGAGAAGTCACACAGCACGTTGCGCGCCTTGTCCACTTGAATGATGTTGTCAACTCGGCGTAGCAGATCACATTGACGGTGCTCCGGAGGGCTCGTTGAAAGTGGATTTCCAACCGTAAATTGCCTTGCTTGGCCAGGGCCAGCTGATGGTCGTTCTCAAAGGTGGGGGTCAGATCGAAACAGAACAATGTGTATCCGTTCCCGTAGTCCTCCCGACTGATGAAATTCCCTTCGTCCTGGTTGATTTGACCGGTGGCTGTAAACAGGCTCTGATAGGCTCGAATGAAATTCGCGCGCCCAAAGTTCGGGGTTAAGGCCGTGGCTGGCACCTGTTGTCCATCCACATGCAGGGCCACAAAATTAATGCCGAAATGTTTAAAGTCAAACGGATTCTCTGGGTAGGCTCCACTGAAACTGGTATTTTCCACACAGGCCAGGATCAATCGCTTGGGTAGTTCCTCCAGGAACAGGTTGTCTTTGTTGGCGCTCATATTTCCAGCAGACACAGAGAACACTTTGGTTTGCACACGTCGGATAGGGTACTGGGCTGGTTTTGTTTCCAAGGCTTTCATGTGTCCCAATTGAACGGTTGGATTCGGTTTCACTTTTCGGACATACAGGACCGCGTCTTCGATGACAATCTTATAGTCAGCTACATGCGCCTCTACGTTAGTGGCCATCAAGGCGAAGGTCGGAGGCGCCCGTATCAGTCGGATTTTGATGGGAACCTTGTTCAAGAGGTATCGGTCTTGCATGAACATGTTTGCGTGCAGTCGACCGATCATATCCACCGAGACGCCGTTCGCGGTCAAAGCCTTCCGTTGGCTATATCCCGTATTGTCGTTCTCTGCGCCCATGTGCTCGGCTTTGTCCTGGTAGAATAAAGCGGCTGTCAGTTGAGATTTTTTAGCCTCTCGCCCATGCGATAACAGCGTTTCGATGTAGGCTCGATAGGGGTACGTGTTGGTCGAGTCACTGATGAGTTTGTCGCTGAGAAATATATCCACCTGTTGAAACATCGAGTGCAGCCAGAGATTCGTCGGGCCCACCGTTGCTTGGTCGACGAGTCTGGTGCCATCTCCACTGACGATCTTGGCTTTCACATACAAGTAGGTATGGGCTAAATCCACATAGGTCGTATCCGCATTACTGATGGTGAACTCGATGGGTCCTGTTGCGTTGATGCTGGACAGCGGGAGATGCTCCACCCATAATCCTTGTTCGGCACTGGTCTGTGTGGGCGGCACGGCCCACAAATCAAATTCACTGTTGGTGGAGGGGCAGGACTCGGCGTGGATCAAGGACATGTTTTAAGAAAAGATATCCCGGGTCTTCTTCGATGTGCGTCGTCGCTGGGTCGGTCGTCGACTGGTGCGTGGTCTCGGTGGGGCAGCTCTTTATTCCCTACGGTGCGTTGTGCTTTGGCCACCAAGACGCCTCCCGCTTCTTTGGCCCGCCGTTTCAAGGCTTCTTTGGGTGCCGTACCCCCCAAGACATCACCGGCCACTTCCAGTCCACTGCGTACCGCTTGTTTACCGATTGCTTTCACACCACGCGTCACCAAGGGCAGGAACGTTTTGACGATGCTCCCGAGTATGTTCCCCAGTCCATGTCCACGTTGCATGCGTGCACCACTGAACACCGGAAAGCCACCTCGGCCTGTTGGGCATAATAGTCCATATAGCTGCGTGCATCGCACTCGTAAGGCACCTTCATTATACAAAGTGGGGAGCACGTCCTTGTCGAAAATGAAGTGTCAGCACCACTTTCCCGCGTTCGAATGCCACCGGTCGTCCCGTGTCATCTCTTATATCCACCGTGATCGTGTTGATGTGGGTTTGTCGTACAGGCAGGTAGAGCATGTGGGTGAAACTGTGGGTGACTTGATCGCCATACTTATTTTTAATGGGCACCACCCGTAACAGAGGTGTGTTGATATCGCCCACGATGTGGTTGTCCACCACGTCCGAGTAGACGTAGAGTGCGTACATACCCGACTTCATATCCATCGGGATCTCGCCATGGTGTTCGGTGGGACCAGCGAACGTCTGTAGATCGAAACCCAGCATTTGCTGTAGGATAGGACTCAGTACGACACTCGCGTTGGCGGTGACGATAAGCTCTGCCTTGTCGTTGTGTGCGTTGTCGAAGTTCACGTGATTCTTGAAGGGATAGGCTTTGATGGGTCTTGAAGTATTTGTGACCTCCCGTAGAGCCTTATAATGCAACAGTCTTGACAGCCCACCCATGAACTCCTTGGGAGTATCGTATTGGCCTTCAGGGACAGTGAGTCGGGTGTCTTTTCCTTCGTAGGTCACCTCGTACCACACTTCATTGGCTCGCACGTTGTACCACGAGTAAGGGTACTGAATATCCACCAGTCCACATTCCCACCGGCCAGGTAAATGCAACGGTTGTGGTAATTGAGTCACATACTTGGCCATGGTGTTGTCAGGAAACACATCGAGTGAACTGTTACTGGGTAGCGTGAGGTAAAACATGGCGACTGAGCTGTCCTGCTGCTGCTGTTGGTTTTAATAGGTGTTCCAGACCTTGGGTGGTTGTGTCCGGCGTCGTGTTCGTCGCGTTGACTTGCTACGTGTCACGGCTCTGGAGATGTGCGGTGTCCTGATCAAGGGTGGTTTTTTAAAGGTCTGAAAAGAAGGTGCCCGTTGTGGTGGTGGAGGAGTTTTGGGGGGTGACTCCGGTTCCCAGTCGGCTTCCCAAGAAGGTTGTGGTGAGAGTCGTGGTGCACGACTCGGCGATTGCTGGGTTTGCTGCATAAAGGCCCAGCCGTGGGGGTTCCCCACCAATTCCTGTGGTACATGCATGTCTTTCAAGCCTTGAGCGAAGACCTCCCATCCTCGAGGATCGGTGTGCGATCTGCGTTGACGCATCAGATCATTCACTAAATCCGTCATGTGGGTGCCGGGGACCACCTGATTCTGTACCAGGAGTTCGCCTTTATCATTCCAAGTCATGTTAGGATTCTGTTTCATCCGTTGTAATACCAGGCCAGCTTATTTCTTGAACGAGGCAGGTACACTCTTCAGCACTTCGTCTTCCACCCACTGTGGGGCTGTGGGGGCTATCCCTGGTAATGGCGGCTGTTGGAGCGGTGCTGAGGTCGGCGGTCTGTCACGTGGTGGTGGTGGTGGTGGTGGTGGTGGTGGGGTAGAGAGGGTTTTGTATTGGTCCATGAACGTCATGTACCGCTGAAGCGTCTCATTGTACCGTTGTACTTTTTCACTGTCGCTTAACCCCGGTCTCTGTAAGATCTGTTGCATCTCTCCATCGAGGCTGTTTATGGTCTTCACCGTAGGTGGGACAGGGTAGAGTGATTGGAGGTTTTGCAGGAACCGTGGTTCGACGAGGACCATTTTTTTCGTGTGGTTCATTGTCGGCCGAAGAGTCCACCCAATACTGGACCCAACACGGAAGCGCCAACGGTGCTAAGATGGCCCCGAGAAAGCCGCCTTTCTGTAACACCTTTTTCTTTTGTGTTTGAGGGACCCGCTTCTGGACTAGGGTTCGGAGACCTGTCTTATGCTTGGCCAACTTGGTCTTCTGAGCCGGAGTCAGTGGTACGTTGCCTTTTAACAGGTTGTACCTGATCTCGCACAGACAGCGTACAAGGTCAGGGT
>JAVTVY010007280.1:0-44631 GCA_036873755.1 Hanleya hanleyi | reverse complement strand
TTCAATGGAGTTGAACAATCAGCTTTAGAAAGTGTGTACAGATGTGGACGCTAGTATGGACACTAGACGGGTTGACGGATGGACAGACAGGCAGGTGTTAACCCTATACCTGTAGGATATGGTCAGATGTTGGACTGTCAAGGTCAGACCACAATGCTGGGTGTTTTTTAGTAACCAGCAGCTGCTTGTAAAGGGGGATATTTGATGTTAACCGCGACCCACCTGCCTATCTCTTATCAATTAGATGAGCGGTAATCTACGCCTGCTTACCTTGTACAGGTAAAACTGATAACATAGCAAGGAGACACACGCTCAATGTGTGATTTACCAGGATAAGACAGAAGACAATTGGTGTTTTAACTACGCCCCTCAGGCCCTCACAAACGATAAATCTGATAACCTAGAAATACAGAAAAACAATTTGCAAAGAAAAGAAGAAACCCAACACTGATCAATGTATCCTGTCTATGCCAGAAATACATGAATACATAGAGATACATACTGCGTAGAAGTCCATTAATTACAATAGATGACTAATAGCTCACCAACATGTAACAAGCTATATAACCTCTCAGATGTAACAGTCAGTAGTCAGCCATCCACCAATAATTCCCACATCAACAGCCAATATCTTTCCAATGATACAGCACTGCTAGTCATCAATTAAAGCAACAATTATTAAGGCTCGTTAAAGAAAATCTTTCCTTAACGATGACCTGCTATTTTATATATATTTTTCATTAACATTTTCTGTTGGTTACAAGATCTAAGGTATGGTACATGTATATGGTATAGCCTGATGCAAGTACATATACATGTACGTTATTGCTGTATATACATCTGCCACCATAAAACCCCAGTAATCACTTTATTTTGCAACTTCTGTGCCTGGTATTTGCTCATTCCATATAAAAGCATTTGGTGATTGCGCAGTTCACGCCTGAGGTGTCCCTATCAATGCATCAGTCTATTTTACAGGTACATATGATTATGCTACTATAATGTGACTAAGTACTAGCATAAGGGAAGAGCCTTACTGTGTACACTGGGTCATTCAGTGCACAAACCAAAAGCCAACCTGTATCATAAGGTGGTACATATACCCTTCTTGACCAGTGTTGTATGGTACTACATTGTATTAGTTGTTTACGAAGAATAATACACTCTGCAACCAAGAAACCATTTGGTGTATTTCATAGGTTTGCCAAGATTATCACAGGACCCTGACACACAGATGTTTTATTAATTACATTTTCTAAAAAAAAAAAAAAAATAAAGAAATAAAACACAATTTTGACTAGAAACAATTATCATAATAATTAATTAGTAAGTCGTTTTTGTTCTCTCACCCTACATACATGTAAATGTAAAAAAACAACAGCTCCACCTCTCAGAGTTTTGTATCTCAAAAATCATCATACCACATGTATGTTTTTTCGCAGGCAGCGAAGATTCCATCGATTTACCATTTCTCCAGGTTGATTTGTAGACATATCCTCAAGAGACTCTCACAGTATTTCATTGGCTGATATACCTACATCACTCATCATGATGCACATGCTGACTGATGAACTTACAGGACAGGTATGACTATATCAGCTGATTACCGCATAATACAGTGAGTTTCCCATGCTTATTGCTGAACAACCCAGCAAGGTCACTGTTGGAGAAAGTGCAAGGGATATTTCTACAAATCATGCTGTAGAAATCGTAATCTTCACTGCACTGTGATAAAGCTAGTGCCGGTATTAAGATTTGCAGGATACATGTACCTAACTCCGAGAGCTGGGTCCCTTTGATATGTTGGAGTGAGAGGGCAAAAACAAGTTTCTAACCTTCATTTATACCCAGCTTATATGTAGATGTAGTGTTTTATTTCATTATTATTTTAGAATATGTAATCAATAAATCATCAATCTTCGGGGCATACATTCTGCCCCTCCCCACCCTTGAATTGCAGACATTTCTCTCAATCCTATCAGAAATATGTGAGCCCCTTTTCTATGCACACATCCCTTGAATCTCCAACTGGAGTGTCATTAATGAGTATGTATGAGTGCAGAGGGACAAAACATAAATGTATATACGTATTATATCCAGCTGTGCAGGCTCAATAACGTATACATACCAATAATGGAAGTGGTTAGACAGTGAAAGTGCTTAGACATAACACAAGATTGCATGGACAGGGGAGTCTGAGATTGATCATGGTTATAGTAAGGGCTATACATGTAGATAAGAAGATTGATCAATATCCCTGGAAAATTCACCAAAAATTATATTAGGTCTCTAATAATTTGATTAATTCAAAAGACACTTTTGAAGCTGATTCCAAAAGATAATGTACCTAAATTCACCTCTGACTGATCAAAACTGTTCACAACTGGGTTATCCGTAACTAGAAAAGGGTCCTTCATTTCAAAATCTTGATTTATTTGATTTGAAAGGTCATCTTTTATCAGTGATTGAATTAGTAGAGATCTTACTGTACCTGAGCACATTTCTCTGTAAATTTACTCCAGCTGAAATAACAGAATTCTATAAATATATTGGGGTATAACAGAAGTGTGGGGGATACTACTGTTCAATGGTGAGGTCATTCGGTGCACAGTAACATATTGTTGATGAGTGCCCTGTCAGGTATTTCCACCATGTCCTTCCTCAAACATGTTACCTGTTTACCTGACACCATTCACAACAATATCATCAATATTCTAACTCAGGTGAATGGGATGTATACAATCAACAAACCAATCAACACACCTGTTCTAATGGTCAAATAGTCTCTACGATCCATTCATAGATAGTACATGTACTACCACATCAAACAGTCAAAGTATACATGGCCAGCACAGTCATGTAGTATAGCTGAACCAATGTAAACAGAGAAACTGGGGGACTGGAAATACTTGTAACAAATAGATACTAAAATATCTTATTTATCATACATATAGTAGGCCTACATAGATTGAACTTTTATAGATTAGAATACTCGTATGTAAATATGTTCAGAACAATATTGTTGAACTGTGACGAATATTAAAGTATGTTTTACATTTCTCTGATATATGGGAAATTACTTTTCTCACTTCTCACAGATATGAATTTTCCATTCCATTTCCCAAATTTCAGGAGAATCCATCCAGCACTTAGCAGTGGACTGGAAACCAAAGAGTAGGCACCATCGTGATATGACTGAAACAAGGTTGAAAACAACGTTAAACCCTACTATTTACTCACTAAAAGATGGCTAATTCATTAATTTCATGACATAATGGCCAGTCCATATGGAATAACATTAATGACATTACTGTGCCTCAAATTAAACATGGTAGCGAATGATGATTTTCTTAGAATCTCAGTGAATTTACATGAAATTCTGGCTTCAGAATGGAAAACTTGTGTTAAGATGCTGGGCAAAATTTCACTGCCGTGAGAAAAATGATCTCTGATTATATGTGGCATGTACACACTAATGTCATGATGTGTATATTTAGGGACATGTACACACTAATGTCATGATGTGTATATTTAGGGACATGTACACACTAATGTCATGATGTGTATATTTAGGGACATGTACACACTAATGTCATGATGTGTATATTTAGGGACATGTACACACTAATGTCATGATGTGTATATTTAGGGGCATGTACACACTAATGTCATGATGTGTATATTTAGGGACATGTACACACTAATGTCATGATGTGTATATTTAGGACATGTACACACTAATGTCATGATGTGTATATTTAGGGACATGTACACACTAATGTCATGATGTGTATATTTAGGGACATGTACACACTAATGTCATGATGTGTATATTTAGGGGCATGTACACACTAATGTCATGATGTGTATATTTAGGGACATGTACACACTAATGTCATGATGTGTATATTTAGGGAGGAACAGCATTTTCCCAAGTTCTAAATATTTCACAGGTTCTGAGAAACATTTTGAAGTTTAAAGCTGATACATCGCTGACCAGTACATTAACCCTTTAATTACTTCTACAGGTGTGGCTTTTAGTACCCTTCATCAGCATCATTAAACATCATTTATTATCCACCATGCTTTCGGAGAAAACTCAATTTTCCAAGTGAGTTGACAATTTCAACTCTACTCCTAATTTACAATTCTGTGGGCTTCACTTAATACTGGTTGTATTGAGTATTAACCCTCTACACCCCCTCACAGATGACATAACAGACAGCCACATGCTGGGCCTACACAAACACATGGCTGTAATAGAATACCTGGTCAGCTAATTACAATCCCATACTAGTGTCCAGATCAAAGAGGCCAGAGCAATTTAACATCAACAACAAATTCCTCTGTTATTGGCCCGCATTTTACAGGTTTATAGGACTTCAACATCTGCCTGTACTTCCTGCGTAAATACCATTTAATACAATTACTTCTCAGAATTTTATTGTTCAACCGGAACAGTAATGCAAAAAAATAACACAGGGAATCTGCAGCCAACGAAATCAAAGCCTATAGTTTTTCTGGACAATTTGAAGCTTGAAAATCAATGTTTCCTTCTCATAAAGCACTCTACAATATGCCATTTTCATCTGACTTGACACAAGTACCTATAACATTGATACAGTACAACAAAAGTCTTTCATAGGTTTTTGATGTACAGGGAGTGAATCAGGCCGTTTTTTGGACCCATTATGCCATCAGTATGGGTGTGTGCATAAAACATGAAAAAAACTCTTTCTTGTAAAATTTCCTCCCTGAACATGCTGAAAACCACTAGTAATGCAAGTAATGTTGCTAAAGTTCAAGTTGACAGGCTGTATTTTAGAGCATTTAATATTCCTAGAACTTCCATGGGGTTCAGCTAGCCTACATGTCATTCACTTGGCTTGACATTCTCTGTGTCATCGTGTCGTGTATGGTAGCTAAATAACATATAGCCCTCACGAGTATGAGGGCTATAGGTCGGCCCCAGTCACCTCCAGCGAGGGTTTTAGATAATTTTATTACGAATCACCCACCTCTGAAACTGCCATACATCTAATCTCTATCCCCTCCTGCGCACTATTTTAAAATCTTGCGCACTATTGTGAAATAGTAACGAATATATCGCCGTCTGAATTTTCCAGTCGACAACTTCCACTTTATACGCGCCATGTTCAATTGCAAACGGCCAGCACACATATACCGTGACATCACCAACATGGCGCGTAGAGAGTTGAAGTTTTCGACTGGAAAATTGAGACGGCGATATATGCGTCACTTGAGACGGCGATATATGCGTCACTATTTCATACTAGTGCGCAAGATTTTAAAATAGTGCGCAGGAGGGGATAGAGATTAGAGGTACGGCAGTTTCAGAGGTGGGTGATTCGTAATAAAATTATCTAAAACCCTCGCTGGAGGTGACTGGGGCCGACCTATAGCCCTCATACTCGTGAGGGCTATATATTATTTAGCTACTGTATGGGTGCCCAATTTAAAAGCCCAGATCAGGTCCCGAGTACTGCATGATAAGTGAGTGGTCAATGTGCTTCGAGGGGTGGTACAAGAACCTTGAATTGGTGTGTGGGTTGGAGTGGGGGCGGAGGTGGGTGAGGGGGAGTGGGGTGAGGAGGTGGGCAAGCCTCCATGAGGCATACAGGTGAGTGGGTGATCATGAAAAAGATCACATGAAGAGAAACAATTTAATTCCAAGCTTTAATCCACGATGTGACAGCACTAAATTAGTGAGGATTCACGGCCACTGACCTGTGGGGAATTCAACCAGAATGATTCATGTCACATGAACAATTGTTCAAATCTTGTTTTTCAAATCGTCCAAGTATATCATCAATGAAAAGAAGATAATACTTATAAAAAGCTGAATCTTGCTTAAAAACTGGTCAACAATATTTTTTTTCTGATTCGATCTCTACCTAGATCTCCACCTGAATTAGTGGATAGGCTATTTTTACAAGTAGATAATATTTGTGTGCTAATAATATTTGCACAATGATTAGCTGATCATAAATCATCATGGCACATTTAATCCTGAGAACACATTTTTTTTTGTCTTAATGTTTCCCCCAAAAAATTCAAGCAATTCATTGCCAACCTCTGATTGGGTGAATTGTAAGTCATGATAAACTACAAGTGAGAAGGAACAAAGACATGTTTTCCTCAAAGACATGTTGGCTACAGGTCAACTGGTTCATTGTTTTGTTGGATTATTTATTACAGCTGGACTTATCAGGATTAAGCGTGTAGAATAATGAGTTTCATCAGAGTCCATTTTGAAATGTCAAAGACTATACTTATATGTTGAATAAACCATTTTGCTTTTAAAATTAGGGCCTACGATAATCCCTCTAATAATTCAATCACAGGAAGTGAAATTTTGCACTCAAGTCAGAAGGCGATAAAATTTATCAGAACAAGAAGTTGACAAAACAGTTCAAAATGACGCAGATAATCCATTATTTCTTTATTATTTCAATGATTTTAGAGGGTGATCAAATTTATTACAACAACCGATTGAATTTTGTCTCAAAAATTGAGGATGATTGAATTTTGTCTCAAAAATTGAGGATGATTGAATTCTGATAGGGGGATTGAATTATTAGAGAGATATACATGTACATGAAGGAGCAGGAAGTTGTTGATTGGTTTTCAAGAACACTTTTCCTCCATTTCTTAACAAGATTCAATTCAGCCCATCATCTTTATTCAATGCCAAAGTGGTGACTATTGAGGTAATGCTCAGCCTGATCCAATTCCCTACAGTGTTACTATTGGACTATCTTACATAACGAGGACAGGCCATAGCTGACTCTAATATAATGGAGATGATTCCAGGAAGACTGTTATCAAATAAGCTTTAAACAGATTAGTGGAGACAGGATGTTAGAATGATTAATTGAGTAAAATCAATCAAAGTGACAGAGGGCCCCTTGACTGTCATAAACACTCTATCCAGGTTTCTACCTCCATTTACACGCACCACAGATAAGCATCAGACACCACAGCTAGGAATCCAGAATCAGATCACCCCCCCCCCACCATCCCCATACCACCCCCTCCCCACAAGCAACCCAACTCCTTATTTAGTGTGCAAATCGAAGGCTTTCAGGACAGCCAATTAAATGCACTGATCCTTTATCTATTCTCCATTCAGTTTAAAACTGTGAAATTTAATATAATCAATGCACAGCTAAGGTTGTTATTTTAGCGAACTGTGAACAATCTCTGATATTGATTAATTCTGGGTTTCTTTACTTTTGCAGGGACCAGTTCACTGATCGAGTTAAGTTTCAAGCGTGTGTGACTAGAACTACACGCCCTGTATCCCATTGGTTCTCTCTGTAACTCTGTCAATACAGCTGATTTCAGTTTTCAATAAGAACCTGTGTACAGCATTTCAACTCTGGGAAAGCTACCAGATGTTGAACTAATTGTCAAGGGGCTAAAATTCTAAAATATTATCTTGGAGGGGTTTTTTTTCAAAATCTCTGAAATAAAGAAGCTGTAGTGATTATTTATTGGATTTCAAGTCACAGGAGTCTTGTTCAGTGATATATGAAGGATTATAATAGAGCAGTTCTCAGAAGACCAGAGAAGAGTATATTTGAACATGCCCAGGAAACACTACATACATGTACATGTAGCTCTGCAAACTTGATTTAATTGCCTGGACTGATTTTTGAAATGCTTCCCTGCTTTACAATACATGACATCCTGCTGTGGAAATCTGCCATGGTCTAGGATTAGTTTGGGCAGAACAAGGGGAGATATGGGCTCCTCTATCCTTAATAATTAATGACTCCGGGCTGATGTTTGGATGGGCCAGTCTATGTGAGGGGCCGTACGGGTGAAGCAGCAGTCCTGCATGCAATATCTCACACAGCACGCGCATATACATGTATACTACGGCTAAATGATATATTGTTCTCCTTCATATATAAAAGTTCTCCAGAGCTACTGACAAAAATCACACTTAATTTTAGGAGTGTTTTGATGAAACAAATATTTATTTTAAGAACTGAATTTTAAATCATTGATATTTAGCTCAATAAAAGTTTTATATGAATAACAACTCTGTAATTTTAATAGGATTGTTGAATGGAACTTTGTTTTTACAACTTATTTTCAAGCAAATGACACCCCTCGCCCTCCAAAAATACATTGTAGCTGATATTCACAAAACTAAGCACAATTAGCAAATTTAAAATGCAACTTGGCGAACTTCAGTTTTAAGCTACTCACTCGAAACAACTAAATTCACAGGATTTATTGATACATGTACATGTATATTTCATGACATATCATTAAAACTGTACATTTATATGTCAATCTTTAATTTCACTCAAAGGAGTAGAAGAAAATATCTTAAACTAATACATGCACATGACTGTTTGAATGTTCGGGATGAACAAACACGTGAGAAAACCTATAGATACACCCCTGGCATTAACAGTGGACTGTTCCAATTCAGTGTGCATTTGTTAGAGCTATTATCAGAGGGAGAAGCTTTTCCACCCAGACCATCTGCTGTGGTAAACATGACAAGGATCTACATACAAAACTACCATGCATTTCAAATGAAACTCTATCCAGTTACAACCTGCAGGTACTGAATAAAGAAGAGAAATAACATAAAATAAATGTGCTGAGAACCCCTCAGCCTCTGTGTTATTTAAATACAGCATTGTATGGTCATGAGACAATGTTCATGTCCTTCCTCATCATACTATTGAAGGAGCAATGTACAGGAGCAATTGCAAGTGTGTTGAATACAAATGTAATGTAGGAGCGATCATCAGGGTGTTGAAGCTGTAGCCTAGGGGCGATCACCAGGGTGTTGGATGGAGATGTAGCTGTAGGAGCGATCATCAGGGTGTTGAATGAAGATGTAGTGTAGGAGTGATCACCGGAGAGTTGAAGATGTAGCTGTAGGAGCCATCACTAGGGTGTTGAATGGAGATGTAGTGTAGGAGCGATCACCAGGGTGTCGAATGGAGATGTAGCTGTAGGAGCGATCATCAAGGTGTTGAATGGAGATGTAGTGTAGGAGCAATCATCAGGGTGTTGAATAGATATGTAGTGTAGGAGCGATCACCAGGGTGTTGAATGGAGATATAGTGTAGGAGCGATCACAAGGGTGTTGGATGGAGATGTAGTAGGAGCGGTCACCAGGGTGTTGAATGGAGATGTAGTTGTAGGAGCGATCATCAGGGTGTTGAATGGAGATATAGTGTAGGAGTGATCATCAGGGTGTTGAATGGAAATGTGGTGTAGGATCGATCACCAGCATGTTGAATGGAAATCTAGTGTAGGAGCGATCACAAGGGTGTTGAATGGAGATGTAGTTGTAGGAGCGATCATCAGGGTGTTGAATGGATATATAGTGTAGGAGTGATCATCAGGGT
Organism: Hanleya hanleyi; assembly: GCA_036873755.1. Taxonomy (NCBI): domain Eukaryota; kingdom Metazoa; phylum Mollusca; class Polyplacophora; order Lepidopleurida; family Hanleyidae; genus Hanleya; species Hanleya hanleyi. Next base: position 35,227 of record JAVTVY010007280.1, on the reverse strand, counting down.
GTTGAATGGAAATGTGGTGTAGGATCGATCACCAGGGTGTTGAATGGAAATCTAGTGTAGGAGCGATCACAACGGTGTTGGATGGAGATGTAGCTGTAGGAGCGATCATCAGGGTGTTGAATGGAAATGTGGTGTAGGATCGATCACCAGCATGTTGAATGGAAATCTAGTGTAGGAGCGATCACAAGGGTGTTGGATGGAGATATAGTAGGAGCGGTCACCAGGATGTTGAATGGAGATGTAGTTGTAGGAGCGATCATCAGGGTGTTGAATGGATATGTAGTGTAGGAGTGATCACCAGGGTGTTGAATGGAGATGTAGCTGTAGGAGCGATCATCAGGGTGTTGAATGGAAATGTGGTGTAGGATCGATCACCAGCATGTTGAATGGAAATCTAGTGTAGGAGCGATCACAAGGGTGTTGAATGGAGATATAGTAGGAGCGGTCACCAGGGTGTTGAATGGAGATGTAGTTGTAGGAGCGATCATCAGGGTGTTGAAAGGATATGTAGTGTAGGAGTGATCACCAGGGTGTTGAATGGAGATGTAGCTGTAGGAATGATCACCAGGGTGTTGAATGGAGATGTAGCTGTAGGAGCTATCATCAGGGTGTTAAATGGAGACGTAGTTTAGGAGCGATCACCAGGGTGTTGAATGGAGATGTAGCTGTAGGAGCAATCACCAGGGTATTGAATGGAGATGTAGCTGTAGGAGCGATCACCAGGGTGTTGAATGGAGATGTAGCTGTAGGAGCGATCATCAAGGTCTTGAATGGAGATGTAGTGTAGGAGTGATCACCAGGGTGTTGAATGGAGATGTAGCTGTAGGAGCAATCACCAGGGTGTTGAATGGAGATGTAGGAGCGATCACCAGGGTGTTGAATGGAGATGTAGTGTAGGAGCAATCACCAGGGTGTTGAATGGAGATGGAGATGTAGGAGCTATCATTAGGGCGTTAAATTGAGATGTAGTGTAGGAGCGATCACCCGGGTGTTGAATAGAGATGGAGATGTAGCTGTATGAGCGATCTCCAGGGTGTTGAATGGAGATGTAGTGTAGGAGCGATCACCAGGGTGTTGAATGGAGATGTGGTGTAGGAGCGATCTCCAGGGTGTTGAATGGAGATGGAGATGTAGGAGCTATCATTAGGGCGTTAAATTGAGATGTAGTGTAGGAGCGATCACCCGGGTGTTGAATAGAGATGGAGATGTAGCTGTATGAGCGATCTCCAGGGTGTTGAATGGAGATGTAGTGTAGGAGCGATCACCAGGGTGTTGAATGGAGATGTGGTGTAGGAGCGATCACCAGGGTGTTGAATGGAGATGTGGTGTAGGAGTGATCACCAGGGTGTTGAATGGAGATGTGGTGTAGGAGTGATCACCAGGGTGTTGAATGGAGATGTGGTGTAGGAGCGATCACCAGGGTGTTGAATGGAGATGTGGTGTAGGAGTGATCACCAGGGTGTTGAATGGAGATGTGGTGTAGGAGCGATCACCAGGGTGTTGAATGGAGATGTGGTGTAGGAGTGATCACCAGGGTTTGAATGGAGATGTGGTGTGAGCCATCACTCAGGTGTTGAATTGAGATGTGGTGTAGGAGTGACTAACAGGGTAGTTGAATGGAGCTGTGGTGTAGGAGTGATCACCAGGGTGTTGAATGGAGATGTGGTGTAGGAGTGATCACCAGGGTGTTGAATGGAGATGTGGTGTAGGAGCGATCACCAGGGTGTTGAATGGAGATGTGGTGTAGGAGTGATCACCAGGGTGTTGAATGGAGATGTGGTGTAGGAGTGATCACCAGGGTGTTGAATGGAGATGTGGTGTAGGAGCGATCACCAGGGTGTTGCATGAAGATGTGGTGTAGGAGTGATCACCAGGGTGTTGAATGGAGATGTGGTGTAGGAGTGATCACCAGGGTGTTGAATGGAGATGTGGTGTAGGAGTGATCACCAGGGTGTTGAATGGAGATGTGGTGTAGGAGTGATCACCAGAGTGTTGAATGGAGATGTGGTGTAGGAGTGATCACCAGGGTGTTGATTGGAGATGTGGTGTAGGAGCGATCACCAGGGTGTTGCATGGAGATGTGGTGTAGGAGTGATCACCAGGGTGTTGAATGGAGATGGTGTAGGAGCGGATCACCAGGTTGAATGGAGATGGTGTAGGAGTGGATCACCAGGGTGTTGGAATGGATGTGGTGTAGGAGTGATCACCAGAGTGTTGAATGGAGATGTGGTGTAGGAGCATCACCAGGTGTTGAATGGAGATGGTGGTGGAGCGATCACCAGGTGTTGGAATGGAGATGTGGTGTAGGAGTGATCACCAGGGTGTTGAATGGAGATGGTGGTAGGAGTGGATCACCAGGGTGTTGCATGAAGATGTGGTGTAGGAGTGATCACCAGGGTGTTGAATGGAGATGTGGTGTAGGAGTGATCACCAGGGTGTTGAATGGAGATGTGGTGTAGGAGTGATCACCAGGGTGTTGAATGGAGATGTGGTGTAGGAGTGATCACCAGGGTGTTGAATGGAGATGTGGTGTAGGAGCGATCACCAGTGTGTTGAATGGACATGAAGTAAAGGAGCGATGGGCATGGTGTAGAAAGGAGATGTAAAGAACAATGACCAGTCTGTAGAAGGGAGATACAGTGTAGGAGGGGTTACAATGACCAGTCTGTAGAAGGGAGATACAGTGTAGGAGGGAGATACAGTGTAGGAGGGAGATACAGTGTAGGAGGGGTACATGGATGAAGTTATAAGAAGGATATTATTAGTTATTCAGGTTTTCCCCCGGGTGTATGGAAAGTTACGACCCTCTCTGAAACTCATACACCCTGAGGCTGACGCCTCAGGGTGTATGAGTTTCAGGGACGCCTCAGGGTGTATGAGTTTCAGGGAGGGTCGTAACTTTCCATACACCCGGGGGAAAACCTGAATAACAAATTTATTACCCCTAAAGCCTTTTATCTTATAGTAAAAATACTGAAAAAGACCTATCATTTATAACCAACGGTACAACGGACAAATCCAACGGGCCATTTCGGTTACGAAACTGTCCGCATTTTGCTACGGCACTGTGACAAAGGCGCGCCACACACAATCCATTCGATCGGCTTTCGTTCGGAAATCGACTTTTATTTTTGGAACAAATCACACCTTTTGGTGAGTTATGTGTCCGAAACTTCAGTAAAAATAATGCAGTATGACTTTATTCCATTAAATTTTGACGAGTGAGCGAAAGTTATTCCATAAATATTGAGATATGGTCAGCTGAACTTTCGAAGGGAGAGCGTCGTTGGCAATCGCACGTGAGTTGTTTTCTATACACCCCGAGTAGCAAGATATCACTCGGGGTGTATGGGTTTATACGTCCCGACCTTTCAACCAATCACAATCTAGATATTGAATACAAATTTGCTTGTGGGGTAATAATAATTAATACAAAGAAGCCAGGGTAATAAGTACAGGAAGAGAATACAAGATTGATGTATTGCTTAATGAGGGGAGTTTGGTCACAATCCAAGTATTGATATATATTCTGCAAAACTGTTTGAAAACTGGACCAAAATCCAGATTCATCGAATTCAAGTATATATGGAAGGACTAACTGTGACGATTAAGTCAAAATTCACTCATCCTTGATAATGTTATGGTTAATGAACAGATGCATATCAGTTCTGAATCTGCAAAGGCTATCAACACAGGTAATCGTTCAAGCAATATTGTCATATCAACATTGAATCAACTTTTGTCAGGTATTATTATCTTGAAAAATAGGTCAAGAATAAATCATCTTCAAAATGCTACTGGTTCAAGTTGTATTGCGATAACACCAATAGTAGAATAGTAAACTTACTTATCTTAAACTTTGACCTTAGAAAATATGTCAAAGCCAGTAAACTTTAATATGGTTGAGATTAATAAGCAGAATTGCATATGTGGTGTAAATCTGGAAAAGCTAGTCCTAAAGCCTCAAGAAATATTGAGCTTTATATAACAACATCAATTTGACATGTGATCTTTGATAATAGGTCAAGGTCAGTCAACTAATTATGGTCAATGCACATGTGCATCTGTAGTGTGGAATTTTGAAAGGAGAGGTCTGATCATTCAATAGATGCACTAACAGCAAAGAACCAACCCTTAACATATTACTGGACCTTGAGAAAATAGGTCACGGTCAGTGAAACTGAATGAAGATCTGGTCATTAAGCAGATACACATGTGGTATAAATTTAGAAAGGCTAGCTTTATTCCCCAGGAAACATCATGCTGAAAGTACCAAAGTGATAAATTAATGTGTAATTTGACCTTGAAAAAATAGGTGAAGGTCGGTGATCTTCAAACTTCTGACCCAAAACTAGCCACAACTGTTGCATGAATTTGGCGTGACTGGCTATAGTTCCTGTGTGGATAGAAGGGATTGAAGGATCATTTAAGCACATGTAGTTGGACACTTCAGAATATCCTGTTGGTTTACTTGTTCTTATACCTCAATTGCCAGTTGCTTAATGTGTATGTACGTGCTAATTTATTTTGAATATAACAGAAAACTACTGAAATTGTTTTGAAGAGAAACTGCTGACTGTTTATATGGTATATCATGTTAAATTATGAACATATGAAATGTTGATGTGATTGTATGTATAAAAGACCTTCTTTTCTATAACTTCTCTTGGTTTTGTATTGAATATATATGCCAATGAGGGAAATGTATATCTCAGAGCCTTTTTATGTTATATGTCAAAAAAAAACCTTCCTTAAAGACACAATTTCTGTAATTAAATTTTATAATATCCACTCCAGATACTAGGCAAGTTCTCTAAAAACTGGATAGATAGATAAACTCAGGGTACCATAGGTAAGGCTCATCTATTGTATATAAATAAAGCTGACATCACAGTCACTGAAGCCCCAGGCATTGATGCATATAGAGATCCAAGAACCAGCACAAGTTTTGTTAGCCAAGATCAATGTCTGCTTGTGTTACCACTATACATCTGTTCTTGTATTCCAGCTGTGTACATAATAAGCCCCATAAATTTCTCTGTAATTCAAGATTCTAAGATTACTTTATAAATGGGAGGCAGTTTATGTGCAGCATATGAAAAGTGTAACATAAGTTTTTAAAAGCATAGTTTTCTGCCCAGTCTTGTATTCTTCCAACTAGCAAGGTGTTGCAGAACATATATGAAAAAAAATACACGGATATCCTACCATTGTGTTTGAAATTGTATATACCTCTCACTCTTATAGCTTACACAGACTTGTTAATTCAGGAAATCCGCCTCGGCAAAAATGTTAAGGCATTAACTTTCCCATTTAACACCATGTTCATAATTGCTGAGGTGGACTATGTTTTATCATGGTATTTACCTCAGCAATTGCTAAATAGTACCGTGGTGAATTGACAGGTTGCTTACAATTAAATACATGTGTGTCCATGTGTAGATCAGTCAGTCTCATAAGCCACATAAATAGAGGAGATATTTAATTACTCAGAATTTCATTATTTATACATGTATATTTCTTTTTATATTTTTATACAAAGGAGCTGATCAGTACCAAGATAAGCACATACTCGAAAATACTAAAATAAACTACAAAGATTTAATAAATTGAAATAACCAGTAATAATTAAATTGTTGAAATTTACTTTCTGATGTTACAGATGGTGATATAAATTATGTTCATTATCATATTAATGTTATAAATATAACTTCTCAGTTTTCATACCTTTTTTTCACATCATAAAAATACTATCTACTTAACTGATGGTTTCAACAATAAACAACAGCTTTTGAAATGAATAACTTTCTTGTCTTGAATTCATAAATTTATTATAACAAAGCAATGCAATAACTAAACAAAGCCACCTTGAGTCATCAAACGTAGGCATTATGATGATAATTTGCTGTATATTCATCTGACAAATTTCTAAATGTTCTGTAAATCTGCAAGCCTTCATTATGCTTTCAGCAAGAAACAAACAGCAAACATTACAAGGGAGACAACTCTGCAAGTCTTAAAGTCATAAAATGATACAGCATTGTATCAAATTGTATTACTTTGGAATGAAAAGTAAATTTTGAAAAGCAACAATGTTGATGAAGAAACAATGTCTCCATTAAATAGCAACAAATTTATAAGGAAACCAGGTCTCAGTTGAAGAGAGAATTCCCCATTTGAATTTTCCATGTTCATAAAGAAAAAGTCAAAATTTTAAGTGTTTCTATTGAAAAGCAACAATGTAAATATATGGAAACAATGTCTCTGTTTTAAGCAACATTGTGAATAAGGAACACTGTCCCTAGGAGAAGAAAAAACAAACTAAAGTCTGTCAACAAAAGAAAGAAAATCATCAGTTTTTATAGTGAATGCAGCCCTTGCTGATGAAAAGTTACCAAACTTTACTGTCAACCAATCATTCAAACTAAAAAGGAAAACATTCCACAACAGATACCACCTAAGGGATACAATGAAAGATGTGAAATTAGCCCAAACATATGTCTTGATCAGCTCATCTCTGAATATCAGACTGACTCTAGCAAAAGCTGGAATAAACTTAAACAGTCTAAGGGAAATAACTCTTGAATATACCCACATTTTCTGCTTCAGTCACTGTGAGTTGTTCCCCTTGAAACAACAAATAAGTTACTGAACATTTCTGTAGCTAGGAAACCACTGAAAAATTGCCCTTACGCCCAGAGGCAGTTTTGTACACTCCTTGATAATTGCCTTCTGTAGCAATAAATATTCAACATATCAATAATAATATATATAGTTTATGAGGGTGTATGTCCTGAGAAATTCACTATGTAATTTATGTAACTGCTGGTCTGACCATGTAGAAAATATTTGTAATAAAAATAATAAAACATGAGCAGTGTGACTAACGTCACAGGACCTACGAAGTACAGTAGGCATTAGGACTCGAACGCGAACTGAACTCTTGGAAATCCCCACCCCCAGTTGAAATCCTGCCTATATTAAGATGGGCACCGCCCAAGTCAGAATCGCCACTGATTTTCATCAAAAATCACCAGAAATTTCCATCAAAAATAGGTCAGCTCAGAACTTGTTGGTAACAGTCTCCTAATGCGCCTTCATTCCAAAATAAATAACGATCACCGATTTAATTTTACATTTTTTTTTTAAAGGAAACAGATTGAATAATATAGGTTCACTAGATTTCAAGCTTTACGTGTGAAAATACATCTACATCTCTTTAGTGGTTTTTAGTGCCCTTGTCCAGGATCAAAACAACTTTTTAAATCACATTATTTTCCCAACAATACACCAAATTTTTATATATAGTACTATAGTATAGAAAGGTAGCATTTATGTAGTTTACGGTAATTCAACTCGAGACCAACACCTTCTATGCACAAGATAATAATGATTCTATGTGATTCTCCTGAGCATAACCGGTACAAAGACGAATAAATAGCGTCTCTACATCACGTTGTTATCCTGATATACGAGACAACACATTTTGGGTATCGGCAATCTGATGAATGTACTATTCCGGTTTCCTTGTTTCACATTATATTCTATGGCAGTTGATCGGTGATTTTCTTTATGATAAACGTTAAACCACCTCAGCTTCGTTATGCAAACAGCGCTGAATTTTTGAGGGTATATGCAGTAGGGTATTTTTAGCCGGAGAGTAACTGATAGGCCTAGTCATTAAATGCGATAAAACGCTGGAGCAAAACGGACCACAGTTTTCTTGGCAATGATGACATGTTTGGATGTGAAACAGGATACACGTTACAGGCTACAGCTTACATATATATAACAATATACTGAAGTGTTAATTATAAATCTATCAGAATTATTTCAGATCAGAACTTGCTGGTAACAATGCCCTAATGCACGTTCATGCCAAAAATCAAGGTTCTAATGTCAACGGTTCTCCTTATTTTGCCGACGAAAGGATTCGGATGGACTGACTCACTCACTCATTACCGGACAATTTGCGATCTGTAGCCTACTTCGTAGGAAAAAATGAAATGAAAACAAGTCTCCATTTTCAAAAACTAAGCCAAACTTATAAAAATTGAGATACCGTTGACTAGATCACAATGTAAATAACAGGCATGCCACATTTCACAATTGTAGCAGGAATACTTCTCGAGAAACAAATTTGAATTTTGAAAAAGACCCAGAAATGCCCTAAATCAGTCAAAAATCCTGCGGCCATACATTTAAAGAAATAATTCCAATACTTCTCATGAATTATGTTACAAAATACATTTTGCAACCTGCCATATAGAACCAAGTCACCAACCTACTTATTCTTTTGTACAATAAGTATTCATTATAGTGGTTTAAATCTGATTTAAACTCAGAAAACTAGCTAAAACTTTTTGAGCTGGTAAATTTTCACACCTGTACTGATCGTCGCATGGTGGGTGTCTGAGCAAAGCCCAGGCCACTCTTCTATTTATTAATAAGTCGGACAATTAAGCCCAACTCACACTACGAACAGTTTGCTGTATTAGAACAGAACAGTTTGTTCATGTTTTTGTTCGTGGTAACCTCACACTGCGAACATTTTTTCTTGACCGCCAGTCGCCGCGATCAAGCAGCGAGGCCATTTTGTTGTGTCATGTGAGAGCGGCTTCGTCACATGACCGACAGATTGGATAACTTTTGGTAAATGTTCGGCAAAATGTTCGCGATCACCACACACTGAAGACAAAAACTTGTTTCAGGGCAAAACAAGTTTGATCTCACGAACATTTGTTCCGAGCATATGTTTTCTGTTTCTGGGCACCTCACACTGCAGACAAAACATGTTCTGACCAGTGTTTTTGTTCTAATACAATGAAATGTTTGTGGTGTGAGTTGGGCTTTAGGCTGGTCAGTGTCTGCAGTAAATTAGAGCACAATACACACTCGTACAGTCTATAACGCCTCAAAATACACAGTTGCGCAAAAGATTAATCTTTTACCAGAGGGTACCAGACCACCCAAGGTAATGTGTTTACATATTTTAGGAACTAATTTTCAAACCTAAAATTGAACCACTTATTATTGGAATTTCGGTTTCATTTTTTCACCAAATACTAAAACCAATACATTTATACTGATTATTCAAATAATGAAATAACAAACAATGACAATTTTTTGTCCTCAAGGGGAGTTTTGATATATTTGAGAGTCAAATACATTTTCTAATACATCACAGACCATTTCTGGTCCAGTCAGGTATATTACCCAATCACTGTTCACCGGAAGTCAAGTCTTGGACCCAGAAAATTCAATGGTGGTTAGTGACCTGTACATTCCACGATTCTTGAGAATGAATTCAATGACAGGTATTGCTTGTTTGACCTTACACCCCTCCTTCATCATGAATAAATAAATACTAAAAGGTGAAATGCAAAGGTTTTCATATTTTATATTCTTCATGGGTTAGTTAATGCTGGAACTATCGGTCTATCTACTTTATTTGTTTTACTTGATTTCGTCTTCTAGTATAGTGGCTTTAGAAAAATGCTCCAAAGTTGGTTTCTCAAGACCGGCCGATTTCAGAAATGAAATATGTATTGCTTAATTGCCCTTGTTTTACACTGGTTTGTGACATCACAGACCACCTGGCTGGATGTCAGTAGTTGTAATGTCTTCAAGAGGATGATCTGACTTGATGTCACAATCAAGGAACGATAAGCGATGACGGCTTGCAAATCACACTTCAAAAAGACTTGGAGTACCAACATTTTAAAAGCTACTTAAAACAAAAAGTACGTCAAATTAAACAATGCAAAGTAGAATCACCGATATTTTTATCATTGTTCAACCAAAATCAATACAACCGTAAGAATCTTAAAACTTTTGCATTTCACTTTTTAATTTTTCATTTACAATGAAACTGTCTGCACGTATTACATATACCAAGGTAAGCCTTTTACCTGCAGGGTTTCAGAATATTATTCCCAACTCTCAATATAATGCAATACCCAGTATCAAATCATAACAACTCTCTGCTCCACACACCCTTTGATGGTTTCAACCAGACAGTATAAAATTTGCTATAGGTTGAGGCTGGGACGAATATTTAAAGGGATATGAAACGTACCCCGACATCAAAGGTGCCGCCGCGAGCTCACGCTGAATGTATGTCTCGCCTGCCAGGTCTCGCGCTCTACGCGCGTGAGCCTTTGCATCGCCTAGTTTTCGTCACGAATTCATTCCAGATTTTACCAGATTTATAGACGTTCTTCTGCAGTAATTAGCATCAGATTATTTGATCGCGATGGGTACTATTTTGAGAGAAGAAAGTTTTGCATATTTTCATGACAACTTTCGACCGCTCTGCGCTGCCGATAACTAAGCGGCTGGAGCGGCAAGGAAAAACTCATTTTTCCCCTTCTTTGTGATCAAACTTCTCATTTATCTCAATTTTTGAAGTGTATCTGTGCTAGTTTTTACAAAATATGCAAGCATGTCATTGACAGTACGCAAAATGTTTTAATTTTCCATTTTCGTTTTTGTAAATAATTGCTCGTGAAAATCGTAAAAATGCCAAATATGTAGAATTCTGAACAAATCTCACAATTCTTGTACGTTTTTGTGATTGAACTACTCTTTTGGGTCATACGTTTTTTTAGATTTTTTTTCTCTGTGCACTAGTTTTGTTTCTTGTCGTTTGCATGATGTATTCCTTTTGCCACTCGTTAAGCTGTAAAGGATTTTTTTTGGTCACCAATCTTGGCCTAAATTGAGTTGACTGGCGTTCACGTTAATGGAGCCTTGTTGACAAGCACGTGTATTCGCCCAGCATTGACCAGCGAAACAGGGCGGGACTCGCAGCGAAGCACACGTGACGGTCTTTTGCGCACAAAAGCCAATCAGTGACGAGGCGTACTAATTAACCAATCACTAATCACTCATTAACATATCAATTAGCGAGACAAACCCTAGTTCAAAGAGAGGAGCCGCGTTTCATATCCCTCTATACTCGTCCCAGGTTGAGGGGAGGGGGATTAACTAATAGCAGGTTCAATGAACTTAACCTGAAGTTGAGCATTAATTAGATTGCAGGCCTCCGCTATACTATTTTTTCATGAAACCATGATCAGAAAATTGGTAACCTGCAACCAGTGCTTCAGGATTAAATACATGGTAACACTTGCATATTATGGTAACACATGAAGAGTCTTATGTACATGTAAATCTGAAATCTCCAAGAGAACTGAGTTTACATCCTTTCATCATAAGAACACAGGCCTGCCATGACACAATTAGTAACTGTACATGAAATAACAATAAATAATTGTACACACATGTATTTAGGAATCTGCAAGAGTTGGAATAACCGAGATTTTTAGACTGACCTTCAGGCAAGTGGTTTGTGGAATTTGCCTGCCCTGTAACGGAAGAATATAGTTTGCTCATGGCCAGGTGAAGGGGCAACAAAGAGTTCTTTAGGTTGTCATGAACAGATGGACAGGTGAGTAAATATTATTTTGATCCCTGATCCACAGTCTGCATGGTTTTGGCATTATTTTTTCTTGTAACAATGATTGATGTTTACCTGTATTAGAGCTCCTACTTGACCCGGTCAGCTGAGAGATCACAGATCTGGTAATGATCATGTCTGAAAGGCAAAAATTCATACAATTAGCATGATAGCATGTCACAGATGATAAAGTGGAAACATTTTAAATTAATATTCTTCCCCCTGACTAATGACAGTGAATATCACATCTTAAATTCATAAAGTGTAAAGCTTGATTCTAACAGTAAAATTAGTTTAAAACTAATAAAAAAGATCAAGTTCAAGTTTATTTCCTATATTACATGTACAATACATATGCATATATAATCTTTAACTTTTTGATGCTTTCCAAATATAAAATGTGAAGATTGGCGTTCACTTCAGTCTTAGCTGGTCTAGGGGACATAACCTAACAACACATGACACAGGTTAGGCTAGAGTACTCTCCCTTCAACCAGAGTTCAGTGCATTAATGCATGTCTGGAATCAGTTTGGAGGGGTTAAATTGTTCAACTAATCGTAGTCCAAATACATGTATAATTGTCACCAGACAATTATTGGTTCAGCACACAGCAAATAGCAGTAGTATGTTTTGTTTTGTTTTTTTAATCTTGGTAATTAATTGATACACATTAGTTTTAAACTAAATGAGCATGGGAATTTCCATCCAATCATGGTAATTAATACAAGTTAGTTTAAACTAACTGGGCATTCCCATCATGTAAGACAAGTACAATAGCTGACCACTTATTGAGAATCATCTAGTCATCATGTGAAATGGTTACGCCAACATGTGTAATCGAATGAGGGACATGTAATAGATGTGTAGACAGCAGAATTCCCATGAAGTAAAATTTAACTTGACCAATTTTAACTTGACCATGCCAACAGTGTGAAATATGCTACTTAGTATTCCTGGGATTGGAGTCAAGTTAAGCAGGTTCAAAAGAAGGTGACTACAGGAGAACAATCATGGATGTCATTAAGTCTTTAAGTAGCAGGTGGAACCCGTGGAAGTAGGTGACCAGAAGAAGTGATATTTAGTGCTTCAAGTATAGAAATTACATGGAAAGTAAGCAGCTGCTTTGGTAAGTTTGAATCATAAAGGGGCCCAAGAACGGATGCCTACTGTCCTCAAATAAGGGGCCATTCAAAATTGCATTTTTTTTTACCTCCCTCCCCCCTCCCATACACAAAATACATAGGAAAAAATCCCCTCACTACGTACGTAATACTTGAATGCCCCCTAACAGCCCTGCAACAATGCAATACTTTACTTGAAATTACAAATTGACAAAATTATCATTTGGTATGGCATATGGCCCACTGCTGAGCATATATCCATACGGAATGATTTTTGAGAGAGAAAGAATAGATTGGTCATCAGGGGGATTAACCACGACCCTGGCTAAACCTATCAATGCTCAACCAACGGAGCTGTGGCAGCTCATAGGTATTACACTGTCACATGTGAAGTGTCCCTGTGATGCCAGGCCCGTAGGCTGGGGGGGTTCGGGGGGGTGCACCGCAGAGCATACCGAGTTCCGCTGCCGGGGAAAAAAAAATCCGAGTGCACGGAAGGACCTCCATGCGGGCATCCATGTGCCAGGAGCGATTGACCTCCCTGGCATTGCTACACATTCAGTTGGAGAGGGTGGGGGCTCAGTCCCCCCCCCCCCCAGTTTCAACAAAAGCTGGGTGACTTTTTCATGATTTTGGTCCTAATGTGAGCAGATAAACAGGCCGTTTTTTCCCCCCGCAGCGCTTCGCGCCGCCCTGTAGGCCAGGTTTTCACGGAGTGGTGACTTTGCACTAGAGGGGCACGTTGCTGTTTGGGTTAAATGCTCTGATTTGCTCATTCTTCTGTTCCGTTCACAATGACCAATAACTGTTTTAGATGCTAATTTACATAAAAATTGCATTCGCTTTATTGGACGATTATCTGCTTATCAAATTTAGAAATCAAAATTGCGTTCATATTATTTCTTTTTTTGTGTTCACATATTTCTCTTCAAACACGTCAGCGCTCTCCAACGTGAACCCTCTGCTGAAATGTTACTTTCTTCGAGATCACTGCGTATAGTTCGAATTTTGGAAAGGAAAAAATACTTCTTTTACATTCAAAACTAAATTTTTCTTCTAAATGACGAGAAAAAATCACAAAAACAATTGGAAAATGCAGTTGATTATATAGTGATGATACGTCGTTTTGTATGCCGGAAATTGGCCAGAATGCGTCGACAGCCATCTAGGAGCGCGGAGCTTCCGGGGCCTAGGCGGCCCCTGGACCCTCGCCTAAAGTGCTATGATAGTCGAGCCCCCCCACTTTTTGGGAGCTTCCGCCGGCGCTGTACATTGTTATTCTTAACGTGATCAAGTCTTTGCTGGTTGACATATTTTCTTTATGACAGATAGCGGCGAAATATACAGTAATAAACATGGACCAGTTCCTTGATAATAGGATGGCTCAATCGGAGGAATTGTTGGCGTGATTTATCCATCTCTTTACCAGATCGTAACAAGTGTGAACTGAAATGGCACAAATATATCGGCAGGCCAGTGTGGGGGCTAACAATATCCCATATTAAGAGTGCAAGGACACTCTTCTCCAGATATCTCCAGAGGTAGGACACTCTTCACTCAATAAAAAGATAGGAAACGGGACACTTATCCCCACTCTTAGCCACCACACCAGAGTGAGGAGTTAATGATAATAATCTTGATCAAAGGGGGTTTCCCATGGTTGAATATTAACCATCTCCCAGTCAACAAGATTATCATTCACACAACGAGTCGATTATAGTCATATACTGAATTTATCAGTCGGAAAAAATGCAGCTGGCGGATGTCGAAAATATGCTGTCAAAATGCGCCAGAACGCGCCATATGGCATCTAAATTTTCTAAAAATTTCCGGGGGGGGCATGCCCCCGGACCCCACTAGCCGGGCTTCACGCCTGCGGCGCTCGCATTAAGAGTTCCGCAATATTCTCTACCGAACCCCCCCGTTGCCAAACCAGCCTACGGGCTTGGATGCAATATCCAACTTATGGAATGTGTCCAGTTATTTCCAATAATATGCAGCATCAGTGTGTTCCAGTTATTCTAAACATCAACATGCAATATCCAGCTTATGGAATATTTGCCATCTTCTCAACAACCATGTTGTGAAACATCCAGCCTTTGCAGTCAGTTATTCTCAATATCCATCTTGCACCATACAACTCCTGGAACATCTGCAGTGAGTGAATATGGTTTAACAACAATTTCAAAACAAAATTCCAGCTAAATCACAAAGTGGAAGGGAGGGGTAGGGGTACCTACTTTTAAAAGAGCAGCCATCTGCAGTCAGTTAGTCTTAACATCTTTCTTATGGCAAGTTATTCCCATGCAACAAATCAAAGTTATTCCCAACATCCATCTCTTATCCAACATCTTTAGTTATTCCTACATGTATGCAACATCTTCAGTCACTCCCCACAGTACATGTATGCAACATCTTTAGCTACTCCCATTGTACGTGTATGCAACATCTCAGTTACTCCCCACATTACATGTATGCAACAACTTTAGTTACTTCCCACAGTACATATATGCAACATCTTTAGTTACTCCAACAGTAGAGCCCTTGCAATTCACTGTGGCAATCGGCACTGCCGCAGAGTTTGCCGCAGTAAAACCGTCCATCCACGGCAAAAAAATTGCCGCAGGCATCTGATTTTCCGATCTGAAAAATTATCGTGGGGCCTATGTTTTTATCAGATGGGTATTATACCAGGTCTTATTTTTTGACGCGAACTCTCGTTCAGATTATGTGAAGGTAATCATATTTTACGCGAACGATCACCGTTCACGTGGGGCGAATTTTATCTGCTAGCATGACTGCCCGGTTATTGGACACTTTTTATGAATAAGAGTCTGCAGGTCGGCCATGCGACCACGTACGGCAGAGAAAGTAACACTGGACAAAGGACTACATCTTTAGTGATAAATCGTCATAAAAAAATATTGAAGAAAAAATACGGGGAGAGGCTGGGAATAGTTGAAACGCAGGGACCATCCACGGTATGAAAATGCAAGTTTGCGCCCAGTTATTGGACACTTTTTCAGTGATGGATTTATTTGAAACTAATCCACTTACTGTCAAATTGTTTGTCCCAGTCTTTAGTAAACCTCCAAGAATATTTAAACATGAATCAGCACTGTAGTCCACAAATTTATGCGTTTTGGAATAGCGTCGAAGATTGAACCCTGTCCCAAATTTTGCAGTTTTTGGGAGTGTCCATTTCGTTGAATTTAATCAAACCTGCAATCAGTTATGAAACTGAGAAACTGGAGGATATTTTCTGACACATTTTTTTACCCAAAATTGTGACACTATTTCCGACCCGCACGAGGGCTAAACGTGCACAAATTCCGTGAGTAAACAGAAATTTATTAGCATGTCTTTGTAACTCAACTGTAAAATTAAATTTGTCAGAAAATAGCCCCGCTGGGTATAGGTGTTCAATAATAGGGCCTGTCCAATAACCGGGCAGTCATGCTAGCTTATTTTCACAAGTCGGCAGTGTCTGTCTGCACAAAGTGAAAATAAAATAAAAGTGGCGACAGCGATAGTTCCGCGTATACCGTCTACTTTCTCTTTCTCCTTTTGTTGACTGGCAGGCTAATTTACACGGCCGTGGTTGTTTGATAATTAAATCATAAATTCCTTATGGCCTAGTTAAATTGTTTGTGTCGGAGTGGTTTCGTTTTCACTGGTCAGACAATTACGCATGCCCAGATAGGTCAGCACGTTCAGAACTGTCAGAAGTTGCATGAAATAGAAAGTGAAGAGGTCTGTCCGAAAGTGAATGACCAATTAGTGGACTAATGATAGTCTAGGAAGCAACCCCATAATTAGGCATGCAAAGTGCCACCGGTAAAAGTTTGTACACGAACTGTGACGTCTGGAACGTATTTCTTTCACATTATAAGTTTTACAGCATGTTGACTTCAACACGTGCTTCGAACAATTCTATGCAAGCCCCGGGCGATCTCAATCATGAAGTCTGGTGATCACGGGGGGTGGAAAGACCAGTCGCATGCAAATTACATCACCATTCATTCTCGGGTTTTGTATTCGAATGAACCGTTACCTTATTCTTATGTCATTGAAATATTTAGGGCTTTAAGTACGTGAGCTAAAAATAGCCCACCTCAAAATATTTAAGAGAGGGTATTTGAAAGTCAGGCGAGTGGTTGCAATATAATACAATATAAAATATGACATTTTACGTGAGCTAAAAATCACTCTCATGACATGAATTTACGCGAGTGTTTGCTTGCAGGTGAGCTATCACTCATGCTAAACACGAAGCCCTGAATATTGCCACCATTTTCACGGGTATAAAATATTCATATGATCAAATAATATGAACTTGTGTTCAGCTTTGTTACACCTTTCACCCCTGTTGATTTTGCCAAGTGACTCAAGTGAGGTTATCCCGGGCAGTGTGGTTCGTATCCAAAAACACTGAAAACCGTGGGGGAGATGGGTTGTAGTGAAGTTTCTCCGTAAATCAGATAGCATCTCGTTGGGGTATTTGTTCTCTTATTAAGAGTAAACACTAATGTAATATTCTCATGGTTTCGGGATAATAAATATCTTTTTGCTAAAACAATGGGGGAACAGTTAATTGTGTAGGCGTGCTCTTTTACCCCTGGAGTCAAAATCAGAATGGGACAGACCTAAGCCTCATGGCAAACTGATGATACTGTATAGAACTAGAGCAGGTTTACAGAATGGATTTACAGATAAACAAGAACAACAACGGGTTTCCCCCCTCCTGAGTTCACAAGTGTGAATAATACCGATGAGCCTGTTGTCAAAGCGAGACGTACAGGAATTTAAACAAAAGTACATAAAACAGTAACAATGATTCCCACGAAATACATTTCTCTTTTATCAGTGACGGATCTGTACTTCCTGCAATATATTGAAGAAAAGCTGTTCATTCATTAATTAAGGATAGGTTCCGTCGGTTTATAAATGATATGGCAATTCATCATTAGTGAATAAACAAGGAGGAGGCCCTTGCCTGGAATTGTTCGCGGTGTGAGACGCCCTGTCCCAGGGGCAGAAGGCCGTTTATATAGATAGATAGATCATTTATATATTTGTTGGCTTCCATGTGCACACTGCTGAGCTGGGGGATGGAAAACATGAAAGAAAAAAAAATGCTCCAGAAAACCATTTTTGCCGCAGAAGATCATCTTTTCAACGACATTTTTTTTGCCGAGGCAAAAATCTGAATTGTGAGGGGTGCAGTACAAGTATGCAACATCTTTAGTTACTCCCACAGTACAAGTATGCAACATCTTTAGTTACTCCCACAGTACATGTATGTAACATCTTTAGTTACTCCCACAGTACATGTATGTAACATCTTTAGTTACTCCCACAGTACAAGTATGCAACATCTTTAGTTACTCCCACAGTACATGTATGTAACATCTTTAGTTACTCCCACAGTACATCTTTAGTTACTCCCCACAGCACAAGTATGCAACCTGTTTAGTTACTTCTCACAGTACAAGTATGCAACATGTTTAGTTACTCCCCACAGTACAAGTATGCAACAACTTTTGTTATTCCCCACAATATGCAACACCTTTATTTACTTTCCACATTATGCAACATCTGTAGTTACTCCCACAGTGTGCAACCTCTCCCCACTTACTCTGGCAACATCAATTTGACACAAGAACATTTTGTATCGTAACCTATGTCCAAAATGCAGCACCTTAAATGCAAAATTTAATCTGTGTGATATTCTCAGCATAATCTTATCAGACCGGCACACAGTTAATCTTTCAACATCCAGACCTGGCTAATCTCATCCATTGCGGGGGTAATCTGTATCCATTTGGAGGCACATGAACTTGTTTGACACTGGTATCCATACATGTGGGTATCCAAATTCATAATAACTTTGAATCAACTATATCGACAATTTTCGATAGTTTGTGTGTTAACTTGTCTGCTTGTTTGCAAGTTGTATAATTCATGCAATTCTCAGATACAGAATGAGAAACTTGTGCAAATTTTCTTCCGTCATATTTCCTGATGGGTGGGTGGTCAATGACCCTGATAGCCACACTACTTTTTCAAGATGGCGGCCACGTGGGGTACCAGAAAAGTGATGCTTTTGTCATATTTCTTCAAAATTTCTGCATTTCCGTGATGAAAAGTGCACAAAAACTATTTTATTTCACATCACATTAATATTTACTAATTTATCATGCAGTTTTTGTGGAGAAACTGCATAAATAAAAAATTCAGAAAACCCGACCGAAAAAATCGACCAAATAATGCTGTTTTTGAAAATGACGTCACTGTGATGTCATCAAGGTGGCCATCTTGGATATTTTTACATTTTCTGGTAGATCTTGACCCAAGGGTATAGTGTGGTAAGTTTCAGCCCCCTAGCTCAAGGGGTAAGAAAAATAATTACGGGGGACCATTTCGCCCCAGGCCAGGACAGGTCCCAAAAAACCCAGGCCAGATAGGGTTAAGTTACTCCCCACATTATGTAACATCTTAAGTTACTTCCCAAATTATGTAACATCTTAAGTTACTTCCCACATTATGGAACATCTTAAGTTACTCCCCAAATTATGCAACATCTTAAGTTACTTCCCACATTATGGCACACCTTAAGTTACTCTCCATATCATGTAACATCTTAAGTTACTCCCCACATTATGCAACATCTTTCTTCTCCACATTATGCAACATCTTTAGTGACTCTCCACACTATGCACCATATTTAGTTTCTCCTCACATCACGCAACATTTTTTAATTACTTCCCACATTATGCAACATTCCAGTTACTCCCAACATTATTCAACATCTTTAGTTACTCCTAGATTATGCAATATCTTTAGTTTCTCCCACTTCATGCGACATCTATCCAATTCAGGATCGCAGTATATGATTTTCTGACAATAATCATCACATGACAGGCAAATTCTTGGTAACTCTTGCCTTGTTCAAGAGAGATAACTTTGCTGAAAATTTTGCGAGAAAAAGTGTTGGTCAGCATGGTGCAGAACGACATACTGACCCCGTCAAGGGCCCTCTAAAACAGTGGTACAGTCATATTGGCCTTTTCATATTTTTTTTTTGTTTTTTATTCTGTAGGAGGCCTGATTTAGGATGGCAGTATATCTGTTTGTTAATTATTTAGGATGGCAGTTGTTGTTGTTGGTGGTTCGGAAATCCCTCCTTTCATCTAGGAGCACCCTCTTACAGAGGTATTTAGAAGTATTTGCAGTAACCCTGCCGCTTACTAGGGTGGTCGAGACAGTATACCTGTATGTTAATTCTGTA
Source organism: Hanleya hanleyi (assembly GCA_036873755.1). NCBI lineage: Eukaryota > Metazoa > Mollusca > Polyplacophora > Lepidopleurida > Hanleyidae > Hanleya > Hanleya hanleyi. Next base: position 15,353 of record JAVTVY010007280.1, on the reverse strand, counting down.
TGAGCCCTGATTTGGGATAGCAGTATACCTGTAGGTTAATTCTGTAGGAGCCCTGATTTAGGATGGCAGCATACCTGTATGTTAATTCTGTAGGAACCCCGATTTAGGATGGCAGTATACCTGTATGTTAATTATGTAGGAGACCTGATTTAGGATGGCAGTATACCTGTATGTTAATTATGTAGGAGCCCTGATTTAGGATGGCAGTATACCTGTATGTTAATTATGTAGGAGCCCTGATTTAGGATGGCAGTATACCTGTATGTTAATTCTGTACGAGCCCTGATTTAGGATGGCAGTATACCTGTATGTTAATTCTGTAGGAGCCCGATTTAGGATGGCAGTATACCTGTATGTTAATCCTGTAGGAGCCTTGATTTAGGATGGTGGTATACCTGTATGTTAATCCTGTAGGAGCCTTGATTTAGGATGGCAGTATACCTGTATGTTAATCCTGTAGGAGCCCTCATTTAAGTTGGCGCTACACCTGTAGTATGTTAATTCTGTAGAAGCCCTGATTCAGGATGACAGTATACCTGTATGTTAATTCTGTAGGAGCCCGATTTAGGATGGCAGTATACCTGTATGTTAATTCTGTAGAAGCCCGGATTTAGGATGGCAGTATACCTGTATGTTAATTCTGTAGAAGCCCGGATTTAGGATGGCAGTATACCAACCTGGATGTTAATCCTGTAGGAGCCCTGATTTAGGATGACAGTATATCTGTATGTTAATTCTGTAGAAGCCCGATTTAGGATGGCAGTATACCTGTATGTTAATTCTGTAGAAGCCTGATTTAGGATGGCAGTATACCTGTATGTTAATTCTGTAGAAGCCCGATTTAGGATGACAGTATATCTGTATGTTAATTCTGTAGAAGCCTGATTTAGGATGACAGTATATCTGTATGTTAATTCTGTAGAAGCCCGGATTCAGGATGGCAGTATACCTGTATGTCAATTCTGTAGAAGCCTGATTTAGGATGACAGTATACCTGTATGTTAATTCTGTAGAAGCCCTGATTTAGGATGGCAGTATACCTGTATGTTAATTATGTAGGAGCCTTGATTTAGGATGACAGTATACCTGTATGTTAATTCTGTAGAAGCCCTGATTTAGGATGGCAGTATACCTGTATGTTAATTCTGTAGAAGCCCTGATTTAGGATGGCAGTATACCTGTATGTTAATTCTGTAGAAGCCCTGATTTAGGATGGCAGTATACCTGTATGTTAATTCTGTAGAAGCCCTGATATAGGATGGCAGTATACCTGTATGTTAATTCTGTAGAAGCCCTGATTTAGGATGGCAGTATACCTGTACGTTAATTCTGTAGGAGCCCTGATATAGGATGGCAGTATACCTGTATGTTAATTCTGTAGAAGCCCTGATTTAGGATGGCAGTATACCTGTATGTTAATTCTGTAGAAGCTCTGATTTAGGATGGCAGTATACCTGTATGTTAATTCTGTAGAAGCCCTGATTTAGGATGGCAGTATACCTGTATGTTAATTCTGTAGAAGCCCGGATTTAGGATGGCATCTGTATGTTAACCTGTAGGAGCCCTGATTTGATGGCAGTACCTGTATGTTATGTAGGAGCCTTGATTTAGGATGACAGTATACCTGTATGTTAATTCTGTAGAAGCCCTGATTTAGGATGGCAGTATACCTGTATGTTAATTCTGTAGAAGCCCTGATTTAGGATGGCAGTATACCTGTATGTTAATTCTGTAGAAGCCCTGATTTAGGATGGAAGTATACATGTATGTTAATTCTGTACGAACCTTGATTTAGGATGGCAGTATACCTGTATGTTAATTCTGTAGGAGCCCTGATTTAGGACGGCAGTATACCTGTATATTAATTCTGTAGAAGCCCGGATTTAGGATGGCAGTATCTGTATGTTAATCCTGTACAGGAGCCCTGATTTAGAATGGCAGTATACGTGTATGTTAAAGGTGAACTGCAAAGCTTTTAATTTTATCTAAAATGCTGCTTATATACATCTTGTCTTATGTGACATAACTTCTATTTAAGTCGGCGCTACACCTGTAGTGTGTTAATTCTGTAGAAGCCCTGATTTAGGATGGCAGTATACCTGTATGTTAATTCTGTAGAAGCCCGGATTCAGGATGACAGTATACCAGTATGTTGATCCTGTAGAAGCCCTGATTTAGGATGGCAGTATACCTGTATGTTAATTCTGTAGGAGCCATGATTTAGGATGACAGTTTACCTGTATGTTAATTCTGTAGGAGCCATGATTTAGGATGACAGTTTACCTGTATGTTAATTCTGTAGGAGCCATGATTTAGGATGGCAGTATACCTGTATGTTAATTCTGTACAGGAGCCCTGATTTAGGAAGGCAGTATACCTGTATGTTAATTCTGTAGGAGCCCTGATTTAGGATGGCAGTATACCTGTATGTTGATCCTGTAGGAGCCCTGATTTAGGATGGCAGTATACCTGTATGTTAATTCTGTACAGGAGCCCTGATTTAGGAAGGCAGTATACCTGTATGTTAATTCTGTAGGAGCCCTGATTTAGGATGGCAGTATACCTGTATGTTGATCCTGTAGGAGCCCTGATTTAGGATGACAGTATACCTGTATGTTAATTCTGTAGGAGCCATGATTTAGGATGACAGTTTACCTGTATGTTAATTCTGTAGGAGCCATGATTTAGGATGGCAGTATACCTGTATGTTAATTCTGTAGGAGCCCTGATTTAGGATGACAGTATACCTGTATGTTAATTCTGTAGGAGCCATGATTTAGGATGACAGTTTACCTGTATGTTAATTCTGTAGGAGCCATGATTTAGGATGGCAGTATACCTGTATGTTAATTCTGTACAGGAGCCCTGATTTAGGAAGGCAGTATACCTGTATGTTAATTCTGTAGGAGCCCTGATTTAGGATGGCAGTATACCTGTATGTTGATCCTGTAGGAGCCCTGATTTAGGATGGCAGTATACCTGTATGTTAATCCTGTACAGGAGCCCTGATTTAGAATGGCAGTATACCTGTATGTTAAAGGTGAACTGCAAAGCTTTTAATTTTATCTAAAATGCTGCTTATATACATCTTGTCTTATGTGACATAACTTTTATACGTTTTTGGGGCAAATATATTTTGCAAAATTGTACTAATAACAATATTTAAGTTATCCTGTTATAAATCAGTCTTGAAAACTTGCATCGCTTGTCCCTCTTGGTTTGTAGAACATTGTGACATTATAGTGGTCCCCTTCATTCAAGTTTTATGTAAATGTGACGTCATGCTACGTCGGATGAATGAGTGAGGGCCACTATAACGTCATGACGTTCCAAAAACAACGGGAGGCAAGCGATCATGACGTTTTTAAAAGTTCTGGCTCTCGTTTAAGTTTTGACTTCTCATATACTCAAAATAAAACAATAACCTACAGAACTATTACCACACATATTTGTAACAACTATAGAAGTTCTTGTTTTATCACATTTTAACAGAACATTGAAAAGCTTTTCAGTTCACCTTTAATTCTGTAAGAGCCCTCATTTAAGTCGGCGCTATACCTGTAGTATGTTAATTCTGTAGAAGCCCTGATTTAGGATGGCAGTATACCTGTATGTTAATTCTGTAGGAGCCCTGATTTAGGATGGCAGTATACCTGTATGTTAATTCTGTAGGAGCCCTGATTTAGGAAGGCAGTATACCTGTATGTTAATTCTGTAGAAGCCCTGATTTAGGATGGCAGTATACCTGTATGTTAATTCTGTAGAAGCCCTGATTTAGGATGGCAGTATACCTGTATGTTAATTCTGTAGGAGCCCTGATTTAGGAAGGCAGTATACCTGTATGTTAATTCTGTAGAAGCCCTGATTTAGGATGGCAGTATACCTGTATGTTAATTCTGTAGAAGCCCTGATTTAGGATGGCAGTATACCTGTATGTTAATTCTGTAGGAGCCCTGATTTAGGAAGGCAGTATACCTGTATATTAATTCTGTAGAAGCCCGGATTTAGGATGGCAGTATATCTGTATGTTAATCCTGTACAGGAGCCCTGATTTAGAATGGCAGTACACCTGTATGTTAAAGGTGAACTGCAAAGCTTTTAATTTTATCTAAAATGCTGCTTATATACATCTTGTCTTATGTGACATAACTTTTATTTAAGTCGGCGCTACACCTGTAGTGTGTTAATTCTGTAGAAGCCCTGATTTAGGATGGCAGTATACCTGTATGTTAAAGATGTAATCAGCCTCAAAATGGATGGATCTTGTAAACTCTCCCCTATGGGGGTTTTCAGCAGGGAAGGTTACCAAAGCATTATATGTATTATATTTGATGATGGTGGGATCGCCATATACAACGAATGCAAGAATATCTTGTCAGAGAAATTTGAAACTCTGCCCGCTTCGACGGGTTTTCTGTTTCACCATTGAGTGTGTGTTGTACGCGGAGAGGAAAATGACGTCACTGCGTGACGTATGAGTGACGTAGCGACGCTCACGAATTTGAATGCTGCACAGCTGCAGAAATGGGATAACGTCATGGCTCGTGCCTACGGTTCGGTAATGTCGCATAGCATACGTTGGTAGAATGCACCACGCGTGTATACGCTTGTTGACACGGCCGTGGAAAAATAAACGGCATGCCATGCTGTTTATTTTTAAAGATCAATTCCTTCTATTTTCTCGGGAATGGTAGAAACAAGTTTAGTTTTTTTGTGGTCAAATGTGTCTCATTCTGTACCTGTTGTAACATATGTCACTTTCGCTGAGTTTGAGAGAAATCGATTTCAGCCAAGATTTGAGGCTGATTACATCTTTAATTCTGTAGGAGCCATGATTTAGGATGGCAGTATACCTGTATGTTACTTCTGTAGGAGCCTAGATTTAGGATGGCAGTATACCTGTATGTTAATTCTGTAGGAGCCATGATTTAGGATGGCAGTTTACCTGTATGTTAATTCTGTAGGAGCCCTGATTTAGGATGGCAGTATACCAGTATGTTGATCCTGTAGAAGCCCTGATTTAGGATGGCAGTATACCTGTATGTTAATTCTGTACAGGAGCCCTGATTTAGGAAGGCAGTATACCTGTATGTTAAAGGTGAACTGCAAAGCTTTTAATTTTATCTAAAATGCTGCTTATATACATCTTGTCTTATGTGACATAACTTTTATACGTTTTTAGGGCAAATATATTTTGCAAAATTGTACTAATAACAATATTTAAATTATCCTGTTATAAATCAGTCTTGAAAACTTGCATCGCTTGTCCCTCTTGGTTTGTAGAACATTGTGACGTTTTATGTAAATGTGACGTCATGCTACGTCGGATGAATGAGTGAGGGCCACTATAACGTCATGACGTTCCAAAAACAACAGGAGGCAAGCGATGACGTTTTTAAAAGTTCTGGCTCTCGTTTAAGTTTTGACTTCTCATATACTCAAAATAAAACAATAACCCACAGAACTATTACCACACATATTTGTAACAACTATAGAAGTTCTTGTTTTATCACATTTTAACAGAACATTGGAAAGCTTTTCAGTTCACCTTTAATTCTGTAAGAGCCCTCATTTAAGTCGGCGCTATACCTGTAGTATGTTAATTCTGTAGAAGCCCTGATTTAGGATGGCAGTCTACCTGTATGTTAATTCTGTAGGAGCCCTGATTTAGGATGGCAGCATACCTGTATGCTAATTCTGTGGGAGCCCTGATTTAGGATGGCAGTATACCTGTATGCTAATTCTGTGGGAGCCCTGATTTAGGATGGCAGTATACCTGTATGCTAATTCTGTGGGAGCCCTGATTTAGGATGGCAGCATACCTGTATGCTAATTCTGTGGGAGCCCTGATTTAGGATGGCAGTATACCTGTATGCTAATTCTGTGGGAGCCCTGATTTAGGAAGGCAGTATACCTGTATGCTAATTCTGTGGGAGCCCTGATTTAGGATGGCAGTATACCTGTAATTTAATTCTTTAGGAGCCCCGATTTAGGATGGCAGTATACCTTTATGGTAATTCTGTAAGAGCCCTCATTTAAGTCGGCGCTGTACCTGTAGTATGTTAATCCTGTAGAAGCCCTTATTTAGGATGGCAGTATACCTGTATGTTAATTCTGTACAAGCCCTAATTTAGGATGGCAGTATACCTGTATGTTAATTCTGTAGGAGCCCTGATTTAGGATGACAGTATACCTGTATGTTAATTCTGTAGGAGCCCTGATTTAGGATGACAGTACCTGTATATTAATTGTGTAGAAGCCCGGATTTAGGGTGGCAGTATACCTGTATGTCAATTATGTAGGAGCTTTGATTTAGGATGACAGTATACCTGTATGTTAATTATGTAGGAGCCCTGATTTAGGATGGCAGTATACCTGTATGTTAATTCTGTAGGAGACCTTATTTAGGATGACAGTATACCTGTATGTTAATCCTGTAGGAGCCCTGATTTAGGATGGCAGTATACCTGTATGTTAATTCTATGAGAGCCCTCATTTAGGATGGTGGTATATGTTAAATCATACTACTCATGCCCCAAACCCAATACACTCCTCTTCCAACACAATTTCACTGACAATTCCATCAAATTACAGACAAATTCAAGGCAGATTGCCATCCATGAAGTGTTTGTCCATGGTTCAAAAAGTGCACTAATTAGCAACAAAATAGGCCTACTTGTTTTCTACCAAATGGATACTGGTACATGTACATATAATTTACAGGTACAACTTTATGAGATACTGGTAGTGGTACACATAATTTACAGGTATATTTATGAATATCGGAAACCAATAAAAACCATGCAAAAGGAAGGTATGACATTGTACGCTAGATTGATACTTACATGTATAGAGCATACATGTACAGAATTCCCAGACACTGAAACTGACAATGTTCAACAATGTTATAGTGTGCATGCTATATCAAGCTCTCGTGAGAACTAAAAATTAACAAATTCAAAGCAGATAGACCCTATATGCAATTGTACCTGTGGGTATCCCAAAATGACCAACATATATATATTATTGTATATAGGGAAAAAATGAGGAAATACTGATGTGGAGAAAGGTTATAGCAACAAAAAAAAACACCTTATGAAAAGAGCTACATTCTTCTATTCCAACTGCAGTTTCAAACTATATGTTCTTATCAAGGAATAAGTGTATATATCTACACATGTTTTATATAGATATTTTAAATTGTCCATGTCACATCACATGGTAACCACTGATGAATGCAAATATTGGTACCGGTATAGGTGTTCATCCAATAAGGCATAATGAGCCAGTTGTCCATGTTCCATCAGCTGGTATTCACAGATGTATGTAACTATTGGTATAGGTGTTCATTCAATAAGACATAACGAACCAGTGTTCCATGCCCATCAGCTGGTATCCACAGATGAATATATCTGTTCATTAGGGTGTTCATTCAATAAGGCATAATCAACCAGTTTTCCATTTCCCATCAGTTGGTATCCACTGATGAATGCAAATATTGGTATAGCTATTAATCCAATAAGGCATCATGACTCAGTTGTCTGTGTCACATCAGCTGATATCGACAGATGAATCATGTAAATATTGGTATAGGTGTTCATCCAATAAGGCATGATGAGCCAGTTGTCCATTTCCGATCAGCTGGTATCTACAGAATCAGATGACATATTGGTTAGCATGTTCATCCAATATGGCATAATGAGCCAGTTGTCAATGCCACATCAGCTGGTATCCACATATGAATGTAAATATTGGTAGACGAGTTCATCCAATAAGGCATATTAGTCACTTGTCCATGCCACATCAGTTGGTATCCACAGATGAATGTAAATATTGGTATAGGTGTTCATCCAATTAGGCAGAATGAGCCAGTTGTCAATGTCCCATCAGCTGGTATCCATATAGATGAATGTAAATATTGGTATCTAGGTGTTCATCCAAAATGCATAATGAGACAGTTGTTCATGTCCCATCAGCTAGTATTCACTATTGAATGTCTGTAAATACTGGTATAGGTGTTCATCCAATAAGGCATAATGAGACAGTTGTCGATGTCCCACTGGCTGGTATTCACAGATGAATATATCTGTTTGTTAGGGTGTTCATCCAAAAAGGCATAATAAGTCACTTGTCAATGTCTTATCAACTGGTATATTTATAGATGAAAGTAAATATTGGTATAGGTATTCATCCAATAAGGTATAATAAGCCAGTTGTCCATGTCCCATCAGTGAGTATCCACAGATGAATGTAACTATTGGTATAGGTGTTCATCCAATAGGCATAATGATCCAGTTGTCTATGCCCCATCAGCTGGTATCGACAGATGAATGTAAGTAATTGTATACATGTTCATCCAATACTTTCCATGTTCCATCAGCTGGTATCTACAGATGAATATATCTGTTGGTTAGGATGTTCATTCAATAAGGCATAATCAGCCAATTGCCCAAGTCCCATCAGCTGGTATCCACTGATGAATGCAAATATTGGTACGTATTCATCCAATAAGGCATAATGAGCCGGTTGTCCTTATCACATGAGCTGGTATCCACGTATGAATGTAAATATTGGTATCTATAGGTGTTCATCCAAGAAGGCAATCAGCCACTTGTCCATTTCAAACCAGCTGGTATCCATAGATGAATGTAAATATCGGTATACATGTAGGAGTTCATCCAATATGGCATAATGAACCAGTTGCCCATGGCACATCAGCTGGTATCCACTAATGATGTCAATATCGATGTAGATATTTATCTAATAAGGCATGAGTCAGTTTCCCATGTCATTTCAGTTGGTATTCGCTAATGATGTCAATATTGGTGTAGGTGTTTATCTAAAGAGGCATGAGCCAGTTGTCCATGTCCCATCAGCTGGTATCCACAGATGAATGTTAATACTGGTATAGGCGTACATGATCCAATAAGTTACAAGGCATAACTTATAAGCCATCGGTCCACCTGTGGCCCATCATCCACCCGATGGCGTATGCTGTGCTGTTGCCAGTTGCCCATGTCCCGTCAGCTGGTATCCACTGATGAATGTCAAAGTTGATCGAATAAGGTACAATCAGCCACTTGCCCATGTCACATCAGCTGGTATCCACTAACGAATGTCAATATTGGTATAGATATTCATTCAATAAAGCGTGAGCCAGTTGCCCAAGTCCCATCAGCTGGCAAAACTTTGTTTTCTATTTGGAATTGCCTAACTGTGTCATAAGGAAAATTGTGACTGTTGGTAAAACATCCCATAAGGTATTATAACCAGTTGTCTATGACACTTTAAATATGATGAATGATAATGAATGTGACTGATGGAACAGGTAATCATACAATAAGGCATAAATTATCCTGTTGTCCATGTGACATCAGATATTTATCTACTGTCAATAACCAGCTGAAATCCTTCACAGGGTATTTAATATGATTGTTCCTTGCATTCTCCGTGTAGCTGGAGTATTTTTATGCCCCCCCCCCCTCTAATTAGAGGGGGGGGCATATAGCGATCGCTTTGTCCGTCCGTCCGTCTGTCCATCCGTCCGTCCGAATATCTTGTCCGCGCGATATCTCGGTTAATATTTGATGGACAGGATTGAAACTTGCATGGAATGTGGCCAGTACCTCGTAGAGTTTTTTCCGAGTTTCGGTATAATTTTCATGAGTTATGCCCCTTTTTCTGAAATCTCTGGGAATGGGACTTGTCCGGGCTGGATCTTGGTTAATATTGTATGGACAAGTACGAAATTTGCATGATATGTAGTCAGTGCCCCACAGTTGTGCAGCGGAAAGTTTCTCCCCATTTCGCTTATATTTTCAAGAGTTATGACCCTTTGTTCCTGAAATTTCCGTGAATTGGGACTTGTCCGGGCTGGATCTTGGTTAATATTGTATGGACAATTTTGAAATTTGCAGGATATGTGGTCAGTGCCCTATAGTTGTGCAGCGTGAAGTTTCTCCGCGTTTCGCATATATTTTCAAGAGTTATGGCCCTTCGTTCTTCAAGTCTTTGTGAATTGGGACTTGTCCGGGCTGGATCTTGGTTAATATTGTATGGACAATTTTGAAATTTGCAGGATATGTGGTCAGTGCCCTATAGTTGTGCAGCGTGAAGTTTCTCAGCGTTTCGCATATATTTTCAAGAGTTATGGCCCTTTGTTCTTCAAGTCTTTGTGAATTGAGACTTGTCCGGGCTGGATCTCGGTTAATATTGTATGGACAAGTATGGAGTTTGCAGGATATGTGGTCAGTGCCCTGTAGTTGTGCAGCGTGAAGTTTCTCCGTGTTTCGCGTATATTTTCAAGAGTTATGGCCCTTTGTTCTTGAAATCTTTGTGAATTGGGACTTGTCCGGGCTGGATCGCGGTTAATTTTGTATGGACAAGTATGGAATTTGCATCAGTAGATGTGCAGCGTGAAGTTTCTCTGCTTTCGGTTATATTTTCAAGAGTTATGGCCCTTTGTTCATCAAACCTAAGTGAATGAGATATATTTATTTTGTTCAGGCTGGATCTCAGTCCATAACCAATTTGGACTGGGAAAATGGCTATAAAATTGTTATTCTACATTTCAAAGCAGACCACATAGGTCCTGAAGTATGAAATTGCCCCAAAAAGAGTGAATTGAGTGCAAAATTCAAAGTTCACTGATCGTTTCATAATTTCACCACAATATACTCCCAAGGAATGTAGGTCTCATAACCAGGTCACATTTTCGGATTTGGCGAAAGCCCTGGCGACTGTCTTGCATCAAAACATTGTATTATTACTTGTTGGTCGATACTTGGAATATGTATTATGCGAGGCATGCCGGAAAAAAAATGACTGAAACAGAATTTTTATAATTATCTAAATTAGGCCTCCACCGACCAATACAGAACAGAACAATGGCAGTACAGTGTCGGATTAAAGCGGAAGGGGGGGCATACAATTGAGCAATCTCTGATTGCTTACTTGCTGTGTTATAGTGACCTTAAATACATGAGCTGTACCTAGAAAAACAGTAGCTGAATATGTAATGGTCAATAAGGCATTGAAACCCTCCATAAAATAGTAATGAAGAAGGTTTAATTCGTGAAAAATAAATTGACCATATTGAGGTTCTGTGCGAGGATCTTTCAGTCAGAATCTAAAACTCTGTACTTGGATGCTGAAAGTCCCACAAAGATTTTAGAATGTGTATCTCTGAGAATATGAAGAGATTGTGATCCCAAAGGTATATAATTTAGGTTACATGTGTACTCATTATCACAGTGATTTATCTTATTAATTCACAATGTTTAACATTCACCTGAATTCATACAAAGAGTCTCTTGCATTATCATCTAATAGAATGATGTGTGATTTAAAATGACAAGTATATTACTGTATATTATTGAGGTTTTATATAATATGAGAGAAATTTCTCTGCTTTGCTGAAACTGAATTGAAACACAACTACATGTATAAAGAACGGTAATACAGCATAATAACGAAGAAATTTGAAACAAAGAAAAACTTTGTCAAATGCAAAATTTCAAAACAGCAGCTATAACAAAATGTATTTTTACCTGATAAATGATTTCCCATCTGCAGTATAATCCCACAAACATTTTCACCTGAAACATATCAATGCTAATACTAATGTTAGGACTGAAAATCTCAGAAACGTAATACCTAGAACATGCATACATGTGTGTGTTTGAACAATCCATTGGCAGGTCTGGGACGTTTGAGATGACAGACTCTGTCAGTTGACAACAAAGAGGTGTGTGGACAATGAACGGAGCAGACTGCATTGTTCTTAGAATGAGAAGCAGTGGTTGTTATAATCCATTGTTCCCCACCAGACAAACCAGGGAATCTCTCTACCCCTGTCTGGCAAACTGTCCCATCTTAAACAATAGCCTCATTGCGTCTTTATTGTCAAGGAAATCATAAAATTGACAAAGCAATGAAGCAATAACTTTGTTACACTAGAAATAAAGTTGGTTCCGGTTCTTCAAATATGGACTTGATAATATAAACTTGATATTTATTTTTTATGATCAAAAATAAATGAACACAAAGTGATTATAATAATAATGAAACTTGTTTTTGGAACCATAAAAAAGTATTCAGATGTTTTAGAAATATTATTATCGGTACATGAATAATTGTCCTCTCAAACAATCCAGAATTAATTAATACTGTAATTAATCAATAAATAAATAAATATCGAGTGAATCCAGAAAATAAAAAAAAGTTTTCGTGTCAGAGAATTCTTAGGGTCAATCAAAAATGGAATACATATACCAGAGCTTCCAATATCTGTTTACAATGAACATAGTAAATAATATATATCACTACAAGCTGGTTTACAATTTTATAAGTTTATTGTGATACCCTGTAGTCAATACACACAAGAACAATGTATTGATAAATGCGGAGAGTGCATGAAAAAAACACACGCAGACACAACAAAGGGATGGCTGTACTGGACTGCACTGCATGAGTGTTGCTGTTAATATGTAACAACACAGCAAACTAAAAATATACCTGCCGCCTGCCCACTAAATCTCTCGTTATAACAAGTATATTCACCTGTGACTGACAGACAAGATTTCGTCTCAGTTTGAGATTAAAGTGTTTTTTTTGTTGTTTTTTTCTCACCCCAGCGAAAAAAGCGCGGGTTGCAATGAGATCCGTTATCACCCAGCCTCTGCTCTGGCATGAAACAAAGATCAGTGTGACTGCCCAGCGCACGTGCGATATTGGATTGACAGAAAAAAATATCTCTCCTTTTCCTCTTTTCAGTTTACAAACTCAATAAATTATACGGTCTTTCAAAGAACATGGTATTCGCGTAACATCCTTTATAAAACGACAGTAATAGAATGTACGTAGTAGCCATAGAAACGAGATTGAGGACGAGTTCACCTTGTTTGGTCTGCCTGTTGAGTACCGGTACTTTGTCCCAGAAATGGGCGTATCACCGCTCAAAATTATGAAGTTTTATAGATGGACTCCAGCGCCTAATTAATGTAAGAAAGTCTATCAAATTGTATAACCCAACAACGCAACTCCACTTTGCTGAAACAACTAAACAAACAGTTTTGTTTTGCCAGATCCAGACATCGGGACTTTCCCCCGTCTCGTCTGGGGTGAAAACAAAGCACACACCCCTTTTGTCATGTCATGGAATGCGATCATTTTACATCACTCATCCACTCACTGTTGTACTTACCGGTTCGAAAACTTCGCTTCATATTTCGACTTTTGATGACTTGAAATAGTTTTATGACAGTAAAAACCACAGCCCCTCCCCCTCATGATACCCCCAGACAGCAGTAAAGTCCATGCGTAAACGTCTAATCTGTCTAGTCCTTCAGTTTCACGCTTCCACGCGCACCGTGTTGTCGTAGTACACACCGTGAACAAAGAGCATACCTTATTTAGACATCCGCTCCCGCCAACTTCTTTGTTTCGCCCATTCATAATCACGTGGTGCGGCATGCATTCGCTCATTGGTTCTTATGGAATCGGAGAGTCTCGGCAATCTTCGGTTTTATCCGTTCTCACTTCCTCTTTCCATCCACGACGTGTCACGTTGAGAAGTGTTGTTCTCAGCAGAACGAATATTACAACTGTTTGATTTAGATCAAACTAATTTAGCATTACAGGTAGGTACTCCAAATGACAGCCCATGAAATGGTGGCCTGGCATTAATACCCACCGCACGATTCACAAGAAGACATACAACGTAAAATTGCATGCAGACAATATCAATTTTAGGAGGATACTAGGACGAGGGAGACCCCAATTTCCAACACCATATCCCCAGCAATCCTCCCTGGATAAAACGAATGGTATATCTTTCACCGTCGTCTCATGCTTTTAAATTATTTAAGTCATTTTTGCACTGTGTATCAATTATCATAACTTGATGAAGAAAACAAGCCAGGCAGCCAAATTATCTGATGTATGATAATGTACACTTGCAGCTATTGTATGTGTATGAATTATGTGCTCCCAGTGAAGATTCAAATACGGTAACCAGAGAAAGAGAGAATTAAGGTTTAATGTAGCGTTCAGCAACATATGTCACACCTGTCATTCACAGATAGCTTCAAAACTTGCAGCTGCAGTGCTTGGCTTATAGATATAACATACGCACTACTAACGTTTCAGTATTTAATTTGATTGGTTCGAGTGGCTATATGCCACACAACCATTATTTCATTATTCATCCATTTACCTTCATAAAGATGAGAGAGAATTAAATTTAACATCACGTTGAGCAATAAACATGAATTAATCTAGTTCAGTCTCATTGATGGCCAATAAAAGACATGCCAAATTACAGTTCACGAATCCTTGCAGATGTGCATAAATCCATGAATTTCAGCAAACAGTTTCCGAGCCAGTTCTGCATGAATGACAAACATCACATGTTGGAGATCTGTGTCCGGCCTGTCAACTCAATGGATTAGATCTAGCGACTTTTAAAAAGTACAAAAAAAGTAATATTCCTGCGGTCAAACAGGTGCCATGCAAAGTACGCATGTCCCTGGTTGCCTCATTAATATTAAGGGGTGTGGTTTGACTTAGTTAATTTCCGAAGAGCACAGAATCAAGATTGACATGCAATGCCATATATATATTCAGCATTTTCGTACATTGATATTCAAGACTGCATCCACAGACTGAACTGCGGTGGTCTAGTAGTTAGGGAACCAGCCTTGCAAGCAGAGGTCCTGGGATTGATCATGGGTTGAGTGATACCCTAGGTTTTAAAGGTTCTACCAAACACCTCCTGTACACATTGCATTGAAACATACATAGAAGTTGTGTAAACAACAAGTGGATATCTTTTTCTACAATTATGTCATACATTGTCGATTCTGTCGGACGTCCTATTGTGACATGTGTTGCACAACAATTGGGTATGACGACATCATCATGACATCAACAAAGGCATTACATTTTAGCTTTGTGACATTGTTGGCGTTACAATGGAAATGTCGACTGGATAATTCGCTACTATTGCTCACTACAAACGATCGGAATTAGACTCCGACATCATATTCAAGCAGATCACGGCCTTCGCCATTTTCAAACAGGCGGGATAATGAAGGGTTTCAAGTTCGTTTTTTGAAAACTTTGACCATTCCCAAAGACCGTAAACCGATATTAAAAGTCCAATATAACCATTACAACAATTTAGCATAAAAAAGTATGGGGTGTGGGGACCATTTGGTAGAATGTTTAAAAGGGGAAATTGTTGTTTCATCGCATGATGCTCAGCATTAAGAGGATAGATCAAGAACTGGTTGACCTGCTGTCTGGATAATATTGCTGGGTGAATTATCATATCTGCCTTCAGCATGGTACTT
>JAVTVY010007279.1:0-44575 GCA_036873755.1 Hanleya hanleyi | reverse complement strand
GCCGAGCTTGCGTTCGCCTTTGCTAAGTTTATGGACATGGTGATTACATTCAGAGAGCACAAGAAAAATTCTTTATAAGAGATTGTTTGACACCGATTGATTTGTGATGTAATTTTGTTTTAGATATTTGATGGTTCTATAGATTGAAAAGGTTCTTCGCTATATAGCTGAAATGTTGCTGAACGTGACGTTAGATAAAATTCTCTCTCTCCTTCTCTCTCTCTCTCTCTTTCCGGCGTATGTTCACGAAGCAATTGGAGAAGAACTGGAGGAAATAACCACTTGGGCAGGAATTACCCACAATTGTATAATATCACTACGATATATTTATATGCAAGATATAAACAGCTTTTGTGCAATCAAAGACAGACAAACATATACAGCTCACTCGAAGAATCATACTTTTGGTCATCGCCCACCCGCTTTGTCTCCCTATCTCTATGGTAAACCCACGAAGAACCAATAATCGTATAAATAAATATCGTATACCAATAATAGATGAGTTATTATCGTGGTTATGATCCTCTATTCTATCAGGAATAAACAACCGCCTTTATCAGAACCCAACAGACTGAACCAGTCATTTATTTTGACACATTTATCGTTGGATACATCAGCGAATTATTTGTCTAAAGCCGAAGAGAATGACTTTCGCATATAATCGCCTGTGATGTTAAGAGCCCACTCTCATCTGATTTGGACTAACACGCAAATGAGTCCATTGCCAATCCTCTTATTTCTACGGCTTATATGGAATAGACAGCCACTTATATTATAAATATATCTTATATAATCTGTCTTTAATACGCTTTTTGTCACAAGTGTTGTCACAAGTGACGCAGGAAGACTAGTAGTAATATAAGCGTATCTGGGCGCGTATTGACTTACTTCCGACAGGGGGCGCTGCGGGGATCACGTGACGATCACGTGGTCGTAGAGGACAAGGTCGCTATAGTTCCGTCACGTAACCGGAAATGACCTTTGGGGCATCTTTTCCTCCGCGGTGATGCGGTCGCTTCCGGTTCGGGCGGTGCTGCGGTCGCTTCCGGTTCCGTGAACCAACCTCCACGAAGAGAAAGTAGTCCCGAGATTTCAAATACGTGGGGTTTCGTGATAATCATCTGGAATGTTCGACAATCTTCGGCAATATAATGTTCGGTCATCTTCGGCAATGTCCGGGAATATAATGTCCGGTCATCTCCGGCAACCTTCGGCCCTCTCCGGGAGAATATATAGCCTTTATCTGCCATTTCGAAGCATCAATGGAATGCACAGGGTCCCCGACAATATCGCCATCTATATGCCTATGTTAAATGGCAACTGGGGAACCCTGTGCATTCCATTGATGTTTCGGAATGGCAGATAAAGGCTATATATTCTCCCGGAGAGGGCCGGAGGTTGCCGGAGATGACCGGACATTATATTCCCGGAGATTGCCGAAGATTGTCGAACATTCCAGAGGATTCTCACGAAAACCCACGTATTTGAAATGTCGGGACTACTTTCTCTTCGCGTAGGCTTGTTCCTGGAACCGGAAGCGACCGCAGCACCGCCCGAACCGGAAGCGACCGCATCATCGCGGAGGAATACATGCCCCAAAGGTCATTTCCGGTCACGTGATGGAACTATAGTGACCTTGACCTCTGGGATCACGTGATCGTCACGTGAGCTCAGCATGCTCCGCAGCGCCCCCTGTCGGAAGTAGGTCAATACGCGCCCAGATACGCTTATATTACTACTAAGACTTATACAAGACTAAACGATGCTGACAACGCCTACGTTCAGAAATTTGCCAAATGCACTAAACTTCACAACCATTTATACACAAAGACGACATATTTTATCTTGATGGAGATATCATCATGACATCATGACATCACGCACTATTGTCTAACTACTTTCCGCATTTCACGTATGCAAAGATATGCAAACTAATTGCATTATTATCAACATCCCACCACATATGTACAGCACGATGCCAATGTATTTTTATTACTATTTACTAACACGTATATTTAAAATTCGAACGACTAATTTGATACAGATAACTGAACGTCTTAATTGTCGAGTCGAATTCGAAGTTGATACGGCCACACAGATATTGATGGCGTTTGATTGGATCGATTGTTTGCGCGGTCGTAACACATATTCTGCATTGAAGATTCCTCATTAATCTACTTCAAGTGCTCACCCAGTCCCATTCTGGAACATTTTGAACACGAGGGTCATTGACGCAAGTGTAGTACCCGTGTATTGGCGTATAAATAGAGTTGCACGACCAATTCTCCGCCACGTCATCGTAGCCGTTTAAGCATAATATCTCTTTATTTTTAGGATGTACCTAGATAACAGACAAACATTAGAGCAACGTTGATATTAAGTTTCACGCAAACGTTATATAACGGTCATTTTGCTCACTGAATTAACGTTGAAATCGCGTCTGTATCAATCTTTGTATGATAACGCACTGAATGTCGAACGTCGAATATGAACGTCTATGTTTGGTGGATACCGTCGCCTGCCGTCTTTCGAAGCAAATGCAATGAGCAAAATGTTCGCCATAGAATGTTTGCGTTCAACAAAATATCAACATTTTTCCAGCATAGGTGTTCTATCTGTTTAATTATTTATAGGATACCACCGTCTTGGTAGAGCACGAATTCCAGTACAGAGATTCTGAGACCCTCGGCATATGGAACTAGATGACAGCAGTAAATACAGCCGTTCAAAGCACTCGACCACCTCCACTTTCAAAAACAGTGAGGATTTGATATGCACGTGTGTAACCTGACTTAGCCATAATTGGGTTGTAAAACAAACTGCAATTACCCCATAGAAACCCACAAAGAAGAGGGCAAAACTGATACTCTACATTCACAGGATGGCGTCAGATTCCCGTGTGGGAAGAAGAGAAATAATCCCTAGACGGGAGAAGATATTAACGGTCGACACAGAGAAGCCATCGAAGAACCATGAAACTGGCGTCTTCGTATCGATAACACTTGCATCTGGAATACAGGAATGTATCGGAGTGTCCCACAGTAGCATTCTCCAAGCAGAAAATAATCCGCTTCCATCTATCATACACTACCAGGTCCGTTTTGACTGAATTGTTTTGGGGGAATTGTGTGAAGCGTACCTTGACTGTTAAGTGTGGCATTAACACGAGGGGATTCCCTTGACGAATAATGAGTGAGAGCATCGATCCATCTTAAGGAAGAAACCTACCATAAGACGCTAACTCAGATTCTCTAATCTGTTCAAGCTGTCGTTGAAACCTAACCACCCAGGCATGCATGCGTCACAATGGAGCGGATGGCTGTACGATTAAGCCTACATCTCCGCGATTTCATTATACCCGGATCAAATGAAGTTTGACAGGAGTATGATCTGATCATGTAAATATACCAGTATGTTTAAACCAGAATGTGACCACTCTTACGCTGCAGAAGATTGGTGTTGATTAACATCAAAATGGTGTTGAGAGCAATGAATGGTGAATGGTGTTGAGTAAGAGGCTACACTATTTGTCCTCAACACCCTTTATTGGTGTTGGCCAACACCCTTATTCCGTATTGAACCAGTATTAACACCTATCAGTCAACATCAAACCTAGGTGTTGAGCCATATTCAGCCCCTTTTATTGGTATTGACCAACAACGTTCTTTGATGCTGAACTGGTCTTAACACCATATATTTTTTGGTATTGAGGGCTGGTCCACACAATAATGACCCCAACAAGATTCCAGCATAAAAATGATTGGGTCGCCACCATTTTTCTGGTTGTGTATATCTGAGCATAATCATCGGACATCCCGGATAAAATACCTCACCAACACCATCTCTCTTGGTTCAAAACCACGTTATGACACTGTGCAGGCGTGATGTACGACCGCAGTCGGCCGGTTTCCCACGAAACATGGCGCCTGGCACACTCATCAGCGGTTCTGATGAAAACTGTAAAACTACTTGATGCAGAACACATATAATTTCTCTTACAGATTTCACAATTGTATGTTCTTGACGCTTTGGGATCCCGCTGCTCAATTCTAGAGAAGGAGTCGAACACGTCTGTCGTAAAAGGCTGTCGTTTTACGTTTGTTGAGATTCATGATTTGAACTGTATGGACCAAACACATTGTTTGGAATTGATATCTAACGTGTGTCATTTCAAATAAATGTTCGATGGCTGTATCTCATGGGAATTTTACGTATTACGGGATAATTTACCATATTGATATCTCATGGCGACCCTGAGAATATGACATTAAATCTCCAGCAGCAAATGCAAACGCTCAAATCACACGACAGACCCAGCTTTCACAAAAATTGCGGATTTGATGCTTACAAATGTCCCCAAGAAGCCCAAAACGAACGAGACAAAGCTGACACGTAAAAGATAAGAACAATCTACATTTACAGGATGGTTCCAATTGTGCCCAGAAGAGAGAAGATGTTAACGGTGGACAAAGATAACCCGTTGAAGAATCAAGGAGCTTGGCATCGATAAGGCTAACACATGGGAAACAGGAATATTCGACTTGACCTATATTCTTACCCTCTCCGAAGAGTCAACAATCTACTTCCATTCATCATACACTGCCAGGTGTGTTTAGCTTTATCAGTCTGAGGAAGGTGTGCCTGGACTATTAGGTCACCATTAGGTCAACACAAGAGGTCACCATTGGCATTGAACGAGTGAAAGCTTAGATCCATCTTAAGACAGAAACCTATACCGTAAGCCCCTTCCTCGGGGTTCCTTGTCCTGCTCAGACTGGTGCCGAAATCTAACCATTAAGGCATGTATGGCCAGGATGTGAAGCGATTAATTTCTACTCAGAACAAATGTATTTTTGCCAGAGTAATTAACATTTAACACAAACAGATAGCTATATACATGTCTAAGGCCCACCCCGAATGAGGAGGGATTGTGTATTATATGCTCTATATTCAGTATTAAATATTTCTCTAAGTAGTTTAAAATTCCAATTCAAAACATTGTAGTGTCAATTCTGAAAAAAAATATCTTACCTTATGCTCTTCACGGAGTAAATGAACCAGTCATTTATTGTTTATCCGAAGTATTTAGTCAGAACATGTTCGTTTAATGATGCTTGTTAAATTACCATATTAGTATCACAAGGCGGCCCTCAAAGTAAGACATCGAATTTCCAGCAGAAATTTAAACGCTCAAATCAATCGATAGGCTAGGCTTCAATGAATAATGGTCAGTGATTAAGAAGGTAAAGAACATCATCATGTCTTGCTGGCATCAATACAAACTGTGCACCGCTTCTCTCTTGCAGGAAACCATCTTGACTATTTATTATTTTTATTTCGTACAAGGTTCTTGACGTGGTGCTATATGACGCTTGCTATTAAAATAAGTGTAGACATGATGCTTACGCATTTGACCTGAATTCGAGTGTCCATATCCAATTTACAAAAGAAACTTAAAATTTCCCCAATGAAGCCCAAAACGAGCAAACCAAAACTTGAAATTTTGAGATCAGAAAAATCTACATTTGTGCTCAGAAGATAGAATATCGCTATTATCGTGTCCGTATCGACAACGCTGGCATTTGAAAAACAGAAATATTCCAGTTGACCTAATCTAACCTTTTCCAAATAGAGAATAATCTGCTCCCATTCATCATACACCTTCAGGTGTGTTTGGCTGTATCAGTCGGGGAAATTGTGTCTGGACTGTTGGTTTGTTGGATTGGGCACTCCATCGTAGTACAATGGGCACTGGTCATACAGAGTATGCCATGCAACCCTTTCCCCCACACCGCCCTACACACACTCCCTCGTACCAATGACGCATAGCCACTGGTAATGAATATCTGTTCCCCGTTATATCTTCTTTACATCTGTATCCATATCATCTAACACTGACCCGGTCCCCAGTCTTTTCTCTATTTCTCTTAATCATCTATATATATTCATATATTCACCAATTATTTTACCCACTATATTTCTCTTTCTTTTCCTCAATGAAATACCCCAATATTTCCTGCCATTTGGCCTATTTCCCGAGATCATATACTCCAGTGCCATGGTGATTTCACCTAGTATCTCCCATTATTTTCCTCAATGCAATTCCACCTTGCTGTACGTGCCTATTCACCTAATACCATATAATGCAATGCCTTATATACACCTGTGCTTTCCCCAAGTGTTTCCGCTTGTTATCGTCTATCACATATCCCAGTAAATTCCGTCATTGTGCATATCCACAGAGTATCATATAATTCACGTCATATAGTCATCAATAATCTCACCCCATGCTTCCCACTATCTTCTGTGATCAACTCTTCCAATATTTCCCTTATCTTTCGCGATCAAATATGCCCGTATATCCCCTGGTGCCCATTCCCCCAGGATAATATAATCCAATGCCATAGTAATTTTCCCAGTATATCACACACCCTCCTCGATCACATATCCCAATATACTACTCCACCATGATGTACCGTTGTCCTACTTATCTTATGTGCCAGTGGTAAATAATCCATGATGCTTAATTCTCCCCTTCATCCCTGATTCTATGTGAATACTCTTGACATTTCCCCTGACCCGTATACACATGATTCGCCTAGTCCAGCTCTTTTCGGTCTTCCCAAACATCCCTGATAAAATCATTAACGACCACTCTCATGTCTATTCAATGCGTGTGTACCTCATTCAAGTACCTCAGTTAAACATGTATTGTCCCCGTCATCTCAGCACACTTTCTGTCACCGTATCCCATTCATGGTATTCTTATTTAATAACCTCTTTTTCAGCATCACTCTTTCTGCCTTAAATCTGACACATTTTAATATTATGTGTTTACAGTACTATCTTCCACTTCCCCACAAGTTATACATTTCTTTTCTTCCAAATCTCTCTTCAATCTACTAAGTGTGGCATTAACACAAGAGGTCACCCTTGGCGTTTAACGAGTGATGGCATCAATCTATCTTGAGAAATAAACCTACCATAAGACGATTACTAGGTTTCTCTTGCCATGCCAGAATGTCGTTGAAACCTAACCGTCCAGGCATGCGTACATAACAATGGCTCTGTAAGGGCCCGGCTTCACGATTACGTTTCCATGGATGCGATTTATTTCTTCTCAGGCCAAATAAAGTTTTGACAGAGTAATTAAAATTTCCTGGATCTAATCAGGTAAA
Source organism: Hanleya hanleyi (assembly GCA_036873755.1). Classification (NCBI taxonomy): domain Eukaryota; kingdom Metazoa; phylum Mollusca; class Polyplacophora; order Lepidopleurida; family Hanleyidae; genus Hanleya; species Hanleya hanleyi. The sequence continues at coordinate 37,397 of JAVTVY010007279.1, read as the reverse complement.
TGGACCAGTGTGATTAAACCAGGAAATGACCCTCTTATATCAATGTATAAACATCGGATATCCAGATTAAAATACCCCACTGAGTAAAGGTCAGCCACTTACTCTATTTGTTCAAAATGACACGAGAATATAATGCCAACGTATTATTTTATGCTGGAATGTGCAGCATATAGCAGAATATTGATAAACAGATATCAATATGTACATGTTCGAGGTCAACCCTCCCACTCGTCTGAGGAACAAATGCGGTCAGTTTTCTTTTGACATATATAACAGGCAATGGTGAAGGAAACCTGACAAGAGGGTACGTAATTTCACATGATGATAGTCTGAGTGTATTACCTGCAATGGCATTCCAAGCACCATTAATGATTACAAGGCCGAACAAACTCATCCAACAGGGGCCAGTAGTTTGGCCTATATGAAAACACAACAACAACAACACCTCAGCATATGTTACATCTGGGAATTTGTAACACGTGCGCCATGTCACAATACAGTCGAGATTTTCTCCGGGGATCGCAAGAATAACTATCTTTCTTTGTACCGGTATTTCATATTTCATACCGGTATTTCTTACTACTGGACTGTTTCGTGTGCCATATACATGATGCTTTATCGTACCCATATCTTCCGCTCATTTGAGCTCGGAAATTAAAACTGTAGTATTTTGATCAAACTTTCTGGGCAAACCGACCGCACGCTGCCCCTTTCATGGCTTCAGCGGCCGACCCGAGACTCCCGATATGGGGTTCATATAATAGATAACAGTTTTAATCAATGATAGCTGGACAAGTTTCGATCTGAGGTTGTCAAAATTATCATAAATCGAACCATAATGGTCCTTTCTTTGAATAGTAAGACAATTTAATCCGTATTTATCATATTTACACAAGTTATCAATAGTTAAAACCCCTGCTTTATGTTAAAGAGATAAGGAAGGAAAGAAAGTCAATGATATGTGAATCGTCATGTCGATTAAAAGATGCACGTGCAACGCCGCGGACACCTAGAGTACGCAGTGGCAATGTTATTCAACCTTGAATAACAAAAGGCATAACGCTCTCCAATACCACCCTGCATGTCCATGCCAAAGGCTGTTATAACTTATTATATTCTTCAGCCCTATATCACATTGTTAATGCAAGTGAAGTATATCCTTCATTTCTGTCATATTGTTAATGAAAGAGAAAGTGTTCCTCAGCTCTCTCATCCTTCAGCCCTCTCATCTCGTTGATGCAAATGGAAGTAACATTCAGTCACTCTCGTAGTGTTGTAAATCAAAGTATCTCGCAGTTCCCTTCTAATGTCAATGCAAGTAGAAGTATACTAAAGTTCCTCTATCATATTGTTAATGCAACCAAAGAATATCCTTCAGTCTTCAAATAGCGTTAATGCAAGTGAAAGTATGTCCTTCAGTCGTCCAATATTGTTAATGCAACTTAAAGTATTCTTTAATCCCCTCATTAATAATGCGCGCGAGAATGGCCCTCACTGACTCTCACGTTGTTTGTTGTAATTGTTTGTTTGTATTGTGTGCGCAACTTCCATGTATCTGATACAAAATATCGCATATCATATACCACGCTATTACGTGGTATGTAATAGATCAAATTTAAAGTGGGACTATCACAAAGTATACGATATGTTCGACCTTCTTTAAATTTTATTGATTTCATATTAGGTATGTTATGAAGTTTCTGCATCTCAGTCACGTGTATATTGTAGCTATGGTAACATTAAATGAAGAAACAGCAGTGCATCACGGGAGATCTTCCAGTTTATATATCCTCTTCATATTTGATATAACAACTGACTCTAGCTTATTCAAGTAAAACTGTGTCAATATTCAAAAGATGGACATGCTTTTGCCAGATAACGAGACATCGTCTCCTCAAACCTCATCTAATTATATATAAAATCTAATATTCATCGTCTAGGTCATAGCAAAACAACTCATCTAGAGTGTGTCACCTTAGATTGGACTAGCTAGAATGCATTGACCACCGTCTCGCTGCTTATATCCAACGCATGAGGTGACGTACATGTAGTTGTGCAGTAAGATTGGTCATGTTCCGCAGATTCAAAAGGAAAATCGAGTGATGCATCACGGGAGATGAGATGATGCTGGAATTCCATTATTCAGCCTAAGAAACGTAAGTAATTAGTTTCACTTATGATTCCCCGCGTGTTGGCAACGCGTGTAGGGATTGTGCAGCGTCTAGTGGTGTAGACGGATTGACGAGTATCATTGCCGTTTAGCTATGCTAAGCATTTGATCTACTTATGGTCATAGTTAAAAGTTTTTTCTGAAAAAAACTGAAAGATCATACACCTACTTAGATAGTCCACAAATGGTGTTTTTGGAATATGCTTGGTAGTATACTTATCAGCATAACAGCGAGGGACAACTGAATGCAAAATTTTCAGTTTTAATCTAATAAATTATATCCACACAGATCCTTCGGTAGAATATGTCACGTAGACAACGCTCTCCGTAGTGTGGTTCACTAGCCTCCAGTAAGCCTAAGTAATCATTTGGGCTGGCGTGACAGACTATAACAAAACTCTACTCAGACTTTATTGTATAACCAAAGCAAAAGTCAATAAAACACTACCAGGCCTGGAGGGAGGCAAAAATTGATAGCTGTCTCCCCATGAGCTGTCTCCATCGTATTGGAGTTATTTTATAAATATTTGCATATCCGTCCGAGCAGAGGATCACTAGTGAATTCAAAATGGCGGCCGCGAGGGTGTGACTGAAATTTAGCTTTTTCGTGTTTTAGACTTTTGAATTTTACTCATAAAAGTGCCCAAAGCTATTCGTCAGATAACCATTTCCTAATGTATTTTGTTTTTACCAAATAGTATAATAGAGCAGCCTTCAGATTTCTTTAACAGTTTCCCATAGAGCTTGGCCGCAAGATATAATGTGGAAAGTTTCAACTCCCTAGTCTAAGAAATAAAAAAAATGTTCAAGGGGGAGGGAGGAGGCGGAATGACCTCTCCTCTGGCTGCAATACACCCCAAATTTCGCCCGGGCCAAATAGGGCTAAACTTTATCCAGTAAACATCGAATGTAAGCTACATGAGTTTGTCTCAGCAAATGTTTGCCGGTATACGTTTATGGAAGTTGCTCAGCAGTGTAATCGGTTTATAGCCGAACAATCCTGTTTTATCATATTTTGAAAGAAAAATTAAATCTATGAGGATGTACATGGTGCCATGCTATAATAAATCAAGATGAAACCTAAAAAGTAGATGTCAGTGACACTTCGGTATACCACTGGCTGTGCTATAAATATTTTATGAATATGCGAAAAAGTATTTATTTGATCTGACAGTTTTTGTAATACAATATAGAAAGAATTCTTATAAAATTTAATGTTATGCTTGGGAAATCTGTAAATTATTGATAATCATTCCAGCTGACAAAGTACCTCGGATGCATCAGACTGAGGTATTCAAGTCAAGACGGGGCTCGCTCATTTAGATACCGCATGTTTTGCCAATGTTCCAAAGAACATTACGCCAAACTCTATTCGCATAAAGCATAAAGCTCAAAATATGCACATAAACAAGTACATCAGCAGAACAATCAAATGATGATCATGATGAAATGACTTTGTGAGAAATATTATGCTGCCGCTTGAAGAAAGACAGATGCTGGATTCGTGACATATCAACCGGCCCATAGAACTATTAACGGCAGAATGTTCGACTCTTTATACAAATATGCGTTAATTCAATTATATCGGCACATTAACAAATGCGAGTCACTGACCAGAGACGACAATAGTTTATCTCCACTGTACCACCACTTATAAAGGTTACCATTCTTGGGACGTTTGATTTTCAGTAGCTGGACAGCTACACACTATCTAGAGGGGCCGACGTATTACATAAATCCAGACTGATACAGATTCAATAATCCAGTGGGTAAATCAGACGAAGTGCCTTGTACATGACCCCATGCATATTCTGTTAGAAGGCGTTGTACCCTGCGAGTTGGCGCTTCTGTTGCATTACTTTGTGTATAGTGAGAAGTGGTTCACATTGTCTTGGTTGAATAGCCAACTTGAAAGTTTTCCGTACAATTCTAGAGAAATGAAAGACCGACCGGAACCTATTCAGAAATCACAGCTGATGGTTGATGTGAAAATTAAGCAAACATCTTCCTCCATGTTGACTCTGTGTGCAGTCTTGCCTTACATCATTGGATCCAAGATCCCAGAGGGTGATTCGAAGTGGGGGTTATTTCTTGTTCTGATGCAAATCACCCATCTCGTTACCAGTCCAGTTACATCGACAGACACACCTGCAGAACTTAGACTTCTTATTGAGTTGCACCATACACAGTTTATTATAGAATATCCAAGAGCGACATTTAGGCCAAAAATGCACTATATGTGTCATTTCCCAAGGCAAATCAAACTGTTTGGTCCTGGAAGACACCAATGGTGTATGCGATACGAGGCCAAGCACAATTTTTTCACTTCTATCAAGTGGAAGAATTTTAAGAATTTGGCCAAGAGAATGGCAGTGAAACACCAGAAGTGGATGTGTTATCAGATGATGTCCACTGGCGGGTCAAAGTCAGATGGATATCTATATGGGGGTGATTTGAGTGCAGAAGGTGAGCTTATAATGGTGTCACAACTACCTTCAGGGCATGAAGAGGTACTGAGAAAGGTCGTCTTGCCATTTTCAGACAGTTTATACACTGTCCGAAGTGTGCATATTCATGGTGCTGAATTTCGGTCAGGATGTATATTGTTACTGGGATATGATGAGGATTTTCCGATGTACTCTTTCCTTGACCAAATATATGTGCACGATCAAAAAAAGCTGTTTGCTGGAAAGAAGGTTGATATTGTTGGGCTAAATCCACATCTGAATTCTTATGAAGTTCATGTCTCAACCGAGTTGCAGGCACATACTTACCAGGACTTGTTTTTGGGACTTCCACTCAGTGTTCATATGTCTTTCTTACGTTTGTGATAAATACTGCCACATGGGAACTGTCAATCTTACCTGATGTGTCGCACAGTGTGCAGAATTTTAATGGATGCTGGGTTAGTATTTACGGTAGTAAGTTGGTCGGTGCTCGATATTTGGCAATTGACACATCCCAAGAATCTGAAAGCTGGAATAACCCAGTGTTTTGGAGTTTAAGGTTTGTGGTACAAAGGACCACATTTGCCAAGACTTGTTAAAATCATTTTGTTTTGAACTCTGCCAGCTATTTTATACATTTATTATGGTTAAACCTTTTTGTGGTATTATCACGGTGTAAAATCGATCGCGCATTAACATTTTTAAGCAGTGCAGACAGGCCTTCTGCAGTGCATGATGGCGCATCTGCAGTGCAAAATTTCGTGGTGAGATACCTCTGGTGAGAATGGTCAAAATTCAGCTATTTCTCTGTTGCGGGCATGGGAATTTCAGTAGTCTGATATGAGGATTTCAGACTGCACTGCATACGGTAGCCAAGAGACAGAGAGAACCATGACGATACAGTGTATAAATACGACTACACCGCCATGAATCTCCTTTTTTCTGTTCGATGGAGGGGACGGACCAAAGTGTCATAGCAAACTATGCAGACTGTCCGGCTATGAGCTAATGTCTTCTAAACATTTGTCATAATACTCACAACCTGCTGTGCAATTCCGGCAGTGCTGGAAGCTAGATTTGATTAGTAACAATCCATATTTTGTAAAACGGAAGTCGAGTAGATTTCGAAAGGGATTCCCCCAGTCAGATCACGAGTCACGTGACCACCGCGCGCAGAAAGCCAAACACAGTCCCCTGATACGTGATATGTTTTGTAATAATGGATAGCATATGGATTTTTTAAAAATATACTATCGGTTGTGATTAAATTGGTGTGCATTAGTCCCAACGACTAATATAACAAGTAGAATCAATTATTCAATGATTTATTTGTTTTAAAATAATGCATTATCTCTGCATTACAAAACCATGCCACGCATCAGGGAACTCAAGCTCTACCAGGCATCCATTACGTTCTGCTTCGCGCCTCTCCATGTAGCGCTGTAAGGGTCTCACGGACTGTGCCGGAGTTGACCCGAGGTCATCTGTTGCCACAGTGAACGAACATGGCGACCGTCTAACTGGGCGAATTGATATCAGTCGCTACTCACCGATATATATTTCCGCAACATATAGTTCTAGGGTAATTTGTCAAAAAGCTGCCTTCAAACTGTGTGAAACTGGCGTTTTGAAAAACATTGAATAATTGTTTAGTGTATTTCGAGATAAATATGCATTTTGCGATCAGTAAAACAGTCAGGTAGTACAGTTCTTGGTTTTTACAAGAATCCTGTAAAAAATGGCGAGACCCCTACAGGGGTAAATGCAGCGTAGCGCAAAGCACCCTGGGAGAGGATGCAGGGAACTGTGACTGTTTGACACGCTTGATCACGTGACCAAGGATTTCCCAACAATGGCCGACTTTTGTTCAACACGTTGAAAAGGAACATCTTCGTTTTTACAAAAGTTGGATTACGAATTAAAACGAGCTTTCAGCAATGCCGGAATTGAACAGTGGGCTGTGAGTATTATGACGAATGTCTAGAAGGCATCGTTTCAGTGCGGAACAGTCTGCATAGTTGTGGAACGACACTTTCGGTCGACGCCGACACGCAACAACAACAACACGAAGCATGGCGGTGTAGTCGTATTTATACACTGCATCGTCATGGTTCTCTTGGCTATGCATACGGGAGCATTCAAGTATTACATACGCAAAAATGTTTTTCCTCCGACCCCCCCATACGCAAAATTTAACCTAGCGTACATAGGAAATCCTGACTTATTAGTATTTGACCGCTTCCCCGTCCTACTTCCTCCTCCCCCCCCCCATTGCATACGTGATAATTATACTTGAATGCCCCCTTATTACACATGGTAGATGTTACCCCGTTATTGCGGCCAAGCTACTTTTCCTTATTTTCCTTATTCAAGGATTTTTCCCTAATTTTGGTCATTCAGTTCACCAAATATGTCCACTTAGTTATCCCTACTTTTTTCCAAAACTGGTTCTATTTTTTTTTTGGAAAGAAAAATTCCACTGAAGATTGCCCTGTTATTATTTGAATAAAATCCCTACATTTTTTAAAGAAATTGAAAATATCCCTATTTTTGTAGCCATTGGCCTGCATCATGCAGTGACTGATCATGTCTCGTATTTCACAAGATCGAATTCACATGAATTTTCATAAAACATGTCACCTTCCGTACAGTCACCTTGCGGGAATCAATGGCAATCTCCCATAACCTCCCCCCACCCACACACACACTGTTGGTCTCATTGCTATTTTAATTCAATATTGATAACCTACTGGCAGCTGAAATGATTCATGTAAATATTTTCCTTGATGTAAAATTAAATTGAAAATTGACGAAATTTGGCATTTGAACCAATAATGTACAGCCAAATGCAACATTAATGTAGTACATGTATCCTTGTTCACTTGCCGTACGACATGCCATTAAATTTGTCGAAATATTGAGTGTAATAATTACATATTTTGAGATTTACAAATTGCAGCTTTACCTTATAACCATTCTGTAATAATGGCGAGGTTGACTGGAAATTTTGTAATCACATGTACTGCAAGTAGCTCAATTCTTGCTATTTGAATATTTTTGGTGTATATATTGTTTGTGTGTTGCATTGGTGTTGCTCCTTGCCCTGATGTATTATATATAGGAAGGTCGAGAATTATTAAGGCCATGCTCCTGAAAATATGGAGGAGGGATCGAGATCCCAAGTTTCGAAAAGCTGTTGTAGCTTCAACATTGGAAGAGCTCAAGAGAAAAGGTGAGCAACTTTATATGTGGAATTGAAAGATAAAAATAAGGCTAAAAAAATTATATGTATGTTTCGCACTAGCCTACGTACCTTAATTTTTTCAACCTTCATTTGAAATTTTATATATTGCCATCTGGAACATCAAGTGTCATTTCAGAGCAAAATCATGTAAACAAGTATAAAAGTTTGTCACAAAATAAAATTATTTGCCTACCAAACTACGGTGCCACCCTAATATTTATGGGCATGTAGTGCGAAATAGAAATATTTTTCTTTTTGGCTTAAGTTATACTTGAATTTCTGGTAGCTTCTACTGCGTTCCTGTAGTCTCCTTTCATTTCTCAGTAAAGTCTATTAAAAGTTAAATTACCTGAACTTATTACTACATGTAGGACTACAGAAAACATTCATTGAGCTTGTGGCTTTAGTTAAACTGTTATTCAGGATTAGATGTAAAATAAAATAGTTCTTGCATGCCAGGGTAAACCCTGTAATTCAGATCAGATCGTGATTTTAATAATGTGAGATGCTTCATTGACTATTCATCTGCCCTGCTTCCAGGGTTCCATTCCTATCTGTCTTTTTTCCTTTGCTTGCTCTACCGTTCCTTCTCTAACTTTTCCCTTTATCTGACAGAGAGAGAAAAGCTAAGCTTGCAGACAGCGCATAGCGTTGTGCTGGAAGCAGATGGTACAGACATTGACGATGATGAAATTTTATTAGAGGTCCATGACTCCATGTTAATCCTATTACAAGAAGGAGAGTTCTGGGAACCGCCCCCATCATCAGCCATCATGGTCCAACCCAGCCAAGTCCAGGTACTCCTACAAAAGTTATTGCCATTTTCAGGGTTTGCACGCCTCCTGGAAACTCGTTAAAACAAAAAGCACTCCTAAAAAGTTCTTGAAAGTGCTTAAAAATTAAGAGTAAGTCCTGGAAATTCCTGGAAAATTGTGAGGACGTGACGGACGACCAACCAACCAATTCTCAGGGGAAAGTAGTCTGCATTGCCCAACTATTTTACTGCAACAATAACGTTATATCTTATGGATGAAACTTTCCGTAAATGTCTGTGTATGCATAAAGTGGACTGTATATTAAATGTGTGATACGCAGCATGTCAGCGAGTATGTAGCTGAATTAGCTCAATGACACCTGGAATTTTATTCTGAGTGACCTGGAAAATTCGTGGAATTGTCTGCCTGTAGGTGTACAGACGGTGAGACCCTGCATTTTATTGTAGGTGTTGCATGTCTGATCTCACTGTATAAATTACTAAAATTACCCATATTCAGCCTTCTCCTAGTACAGTTCCGGTTTCGACATATATATATATTTACAGGGGTTGAAATTTACCCTGTCCCTGATTGGCAATTTGATTTCCTGCAAATCCGTCTATATTCTTTTTAAATCCAGTGTCAGTGATGGTAATTCTCGGCGAGCATTAGGCCACTCGCCTGAAACCATTTTAGGTGAACCCGAGTAATCATTCGCCTCTCACGGCGAGGCCTGAACCTGTCCCTGGTGACCTGTAGCCACGGAACCAAAAATGTTTTCCTTGAAGATACTCAAATTTGATAAATTTCTTTCAGAATAGATGTTAGTTCGGGGCCATCCATAGTATGTACGCAAAAAATGGCGACTTTTTGTACGCAAAATTTAACCTAGAGTACATAGGAAATATTCTGAACTTTAGACCCCCTCTCCCCCCCCCCCCCTCCTGTGCGTACATACTAAATGGATGACCCCTTATTGCATGGAAATTCCTGACATTTTAAATTATCAGAGCTAAACGACTTTATCTTGGAATATGTCATTAGGTGAGATTTTTAATGGTGGCGCATTCAGGTCCTTCTTGGAGGAAACTGGTAGAAAATGATTACCTGTCAGTCATGATGCTGGACAATCTTTTATTTCTTTTTTTCAACCATTTCAACCCCTGTATGTGTATTTAGCTACTATAATTTGTCAATGACGGAGCTTTGTTTCTTATTTTTTTCATGCAGGAATCATCAGTGGACTTGACCAGTGATTCCTCAACGGAGAACATGGACATGATGCAAGTCGATGTTGATGGTAATAGTGGTTATTAAGTCGGCCCACTCTCTTCTTTCTCGTGATCGTTAACGTTTAGTCTTAAAACATATTTGAAATGAACAAGAACCCCAACATATCACCTCATGATGCAGTCTGCTAAAGCTGCAACAGTAAAGCATGACCCTACCCACCAGATTTTTATTATTATTTTTTTAGATTGTGTTCTGATTTTTTCTTGATTTTCTCCTGACTTGTTGAACAAAATATCTTATCATTCCAGGGAGGTAACCCTGCATGCATGATGCCGTCACCTCTCTTGCCCCTCTCCCAAGATAATTGGATATTTGCAAAAAAATTACATTAAATATGAAGCTGAATGTCACAAGACACATGTAGACGGTGACCTACAGATGATCCTAGAAAAAGTCAATGGATCCATGTACAAAACATGTACATGAATCCATTGACTTTTTCTAGGATCATCTGTGTATCAATGCTGTCACATTGGCTGATCAACATTTGGCAGATATATGAAAAGTATACTAAATGTCCTTTTGTATGTATATATATTTGTCAGATAAAAGATGTGGAAAAGTTAGACTTCCACACGTACCGCCGCCTGACAGGATTGAGTTACCTACTTTAAGCGCAGGGTTGAAGATAGCACTTCAAAACAACAGTGTCCAGCACTTCAACATGGTGGTTAATGAAACTGCAGTTTACTACAGTTCCAAATATCCGGAGATGAAATCGACGGAACATTATCAATCAATCGGGAGAAGAATGACAAAGGAATATCCAGTATTGGTCCACGATGGAAACAGACCCTGGGTGTGTATATGTGTACTGTCCATCCATCCGTTTCATGTCCGAGCTGTATATTGAATGTTTTTCAAGCTACGGATTTGAATTTTGATAGGTAGGTGCATTATACATGTGACAAGGGAGGAAACTAGGTATTGAACAAAACATCAGATGATTCATATACGTTTGCTGCCATGGCCAATTTTTCAGTTCCTAATCTTCCCATAGTGTCAGCATTAGGAGTATTCGTGAATTAAACATGTTTTTATATCAGGGAAACAGCTGAGAATCAAAAATAAATTTTACACCTATTCTTATTTATATTTGGTCTTGCGCGATGCTCGTGGCAGTCGGAAGTTGTCGTCATACGTCGAGTATACTAGTTCGCTACGCGACAGAATCCAGTGCATCATTTACTAGGAGTATGTGTTTACTCACATTGGGCAGCAAACGGGTTAAGAGCTAGCTGTCCACATCCAACTGGTAGTGACATCATAAAACTAGTCACTCGAGATGGTTTCCTTGTCTACTAAGAAGTTTGATGACACGTCATTGGCAGCCAACAATTTTTTGACGACTGCATCAACATCCAATCAGCATTCATTTAGCACTACGCACAGGAGGTGGGGAGGGGCATCATTATCCATTTTACATTATACTTATTGTACAAACATACTGATTTGCTACTTCTGATTACAGAGCTTTTTATGAAGGAAGTTGGCCAGAGGGTTCGGCATCTGAGGATGCAAGCGAACAGTAAGAGTAAGACAACTGTTGAAGAAAATGGACAGGCTGTGGAGAACGGGGAGAAATCCGTACCTGGCCCTGCTCCTAAGAAGTTTAGATTAGACTGTGCCACTGGAGCTGGAAGTGATCTTCCAGAAAAATACCAAGAGGAAACCTATGAGAAGCACTCAAAAGAACTGTTGGACCATTGGCATGAAAACAAACGTAACAAAGGTAAGTTTTTTGTATATAGTCGAAACGTCTCTAGAATCCGCCCAACTCACCCATCCAAAATAGATCAATATATATTATAATACAATTCCTTCAACCCTTTTTGTGTTGGTTCATTTTATTTCATGATGAACTACAGTAATAGGGGTCATCCAGGGCTATTCCTTTAAAATGTGTGAGGGTTTCTATATCCACTCTCCGCCCAGTGACAAAATTTTATGTTATATCATAGTAACAGTAGCACTGCTTTACATTTTTACCGCCCACCCACACTTTTTACTCCGTGCATTCCACTAGCTGCCCTCATTTTCAGCTTGTCTGTGGGATATTTCGGCCAATACTGCCCCCAAGTTTCGTTGCAAATAGGTGTTTACTTAAAAAAAAAAAAAATTCTGCAAATGTCACAGGGCCAAAATTTATCCGGGCCATATCAATGCGATTTTGGGTTAAAGTTTCCAGGTGTGTACACCCTGCTGGGTCTAGTTGTGCCCGATTCGGCAGAGTTATGACCCTTCATCATATTCTGCCAAGGTTATCCTGTCTAACCTGTGTTTCGTTTACTATTTGATGGAAGACTGAAATTTTGGAGGAACATACTTAAAATCATGTAAATGTGGACTGTCATGTTTTTCCCATTACATGCATTTTTTTTTTGCACAGTTATGGCCCTTAATCTAATTCTGTTGACAGTTTCTTGTCCAGTCTCTATCTCCGTTACGTGTTTTTGATGAATGAGTTTGAAAGTATAGAGTAATATGCTTAGCATCACCTAGATATGAACTATCACACCGTTTCACTAACATTTTGCAGACTTACTGAATTCCAGTTGGACATCCATTATTTCAACCTGTCCTTGCATTGATGTATCTTTTTTATTCTGTCTTAATTTCCTGGATATGATCTGAGGGCTGTTCCAATAAAAAAGGTATGGAGGAGCCAGAAGGCAAAATTTTGATTGACCCACCACCTATAGAATTTTCACCATTAACCTAATGTTAATAATGTGCAATTATGGGACCCATAGGTTAAATGTATAAAGTGCCTTCTGCCCCCCCCCCCCCCCCCCACCAATACCTTTTTTTCTGGAACAGCCCTGATCAGGTTCACTTTGATTATTTCTACTACAGTCTACATAGAAAAACACAACAAACGGCAACTAGTATGGGCTAAACTTTTAATGTACACAAGAATCAATGCACTCTGATATCGCTCACACTTGTCTTGTGTGTATAATTCGGCTCTGCTAACTTCGCGTTGCCTTGGGGTGTAATGTATAGTGATGGTATAATGAACACAAATGATGGGGTGAAGATTCCCTTTGCCAGTTCAAAGAGTACTCAAAACCCTGTAATCCAGCCAATAATGCTACTGGGTAGGGAAGGTGGTTCAAAAAGTTCATCAGCTCTGCTCTCTGCTGTACAATAGTCTCGCCAAGTCTGCTCACGTACACACCAATGAGTAGATCTTCCCCTAGTGGCAAGGGAAGATAAGGCACATGAACTTGAATAAATCTATGGTCCACGGGAGACAATCGTATCTGTACCGTGAATGATATATCAAACTCAACATTATCCTAATGTAACAATATATTTGAACTTTACAGCACATATCTCAACTTTACTTCAAGAAACCAGACTAGGAAGGAGAAGATGGACTACAACTTTATCAGGGGGAGCGATGCGGCCTATTATGGAAAAAATCCCTTGTTTTGAAGAAGGGTACTTCGTAAGTAAATTTCTGTCCTAACACAGTCTCATCATTCCATCGAAGTCGGAACCCTAGCCATTGTTAATTTTACTAGTTCCACCGGCTAGTCACCAAGTAATCTACGATAAGCAAGTCATTAACCATCCCACTAAATGGACATTTCAGAATTGAGACACTCTCTGCTCTGCATCTTTTTATTTAGCGCTCTTCGTGCATGGTGATGAAAACTACAGTCAGCAGCTGAAATAAGCTCCTACTCTGATTCATATGTATTAGCCAATCAGCTGTGGCAGTTTTAATTGCCATGGAGTACTTGAATAACTTTTCACTGAGATTCTTGTCTGGACGTAGGTCGTTTGTCATTGGGCATCTATCATGGCTGTAAGGCCATTGTTAGATGATTTGTTATTTCTCGTGACCCTCTCGCATCTATATTTTTGGGGAAAATAATCAAAATTCATGCAGGAATTTTAATTATTTATCTTTATAGACACTATTTTCTTCAATTTTGCATGAAATTTTCACCAAAATCCATAATATTAATAAATAATTATTGCATTTAGCATCTAAATTTTGAAAATCTAGGTCGTGATAAACAAACAATCAACTAACAATTGCCTAATTATGATGTGGTGTATTGCCACAAGTCGACTGTCCGTCTATTTTGTTAAACATTTTAGTGTATGTTGCTCTCTCGCTTGATATAGCTAGCTTTCTTGTACCTCCCAAAATTAGTCCGCATCGTGGTGTATCATTGGCGGTACCCATCGGAATAGCAAGGTTTAAGCTCTACTGTTGGTTGGTTGATCAGTATCTGGATGGGTGTTGTAACGTCTTTGAGACCTGTCTGGTGGCTTTGATATTGCTGATCAATCCAGTGTTGGGATAATGAATTTCCTTGTAGGTTTTGAACGAAAAATTATTTCTTTGTTGCGTCTGTTCGATTTAGTTTATTTTTGGATTGTAGACTGATATAGATACAAACAATTGGCAGTTCATCAGTGCAAGCTATTTGTATATTACTTTTCATATTCAAATTAATTTCCACTATTCTTGTATCGATCTACTGTTATTATCTGGATTCCTGATGTTTAATTTTTTATTATTTTAGTAATCGCTAGTCCAGAATGCAGTTTGGTTAAATGCACATGCATTAATTTTTATTTTTCAGGTTCTTGAGGAGTTCTTCAATCTGCTCTCGCACAATCCGGAGGAAATGAGAGATACCATAAAAGTCAACATGGATAGCTTCTGGCGGAATGTGAAGAAAACACTCAAGTTTCAGGCCACTGTAAGTGATAGAGATGTTACCTGCACAAAAGGAAACTCTAGGTCTGTTCCAGCATAAAACAGTGATGTAAATCTTCCCGTTTTTGCGGGAATTCTGGGTTTCTCATCTTCTTGGTGAAAAATCTGGACAGCAAAAATGTAAAATTGGAAACTGGACCCTGAATAACTTTCCACCAGACTATTGTCCAGAACAAAACTTTGCTGCAGGATCCTTCAGTATGGACATTTAACATGCAATATTTGTAGTGTTTGTAGTGCAGCATGCCTGTGCCATTTTAATCAGTCTGAAATGATCATACTTTTTCAAAATGATCTCGTTACACCTTCAAATGTCAAAACTACTATGCCACTTGTGAAAAGGTGTCAATTGTGAAAACTTTTTACTGTAAATGTGAAAAATAAACTGTACGTCAAATGTGAAAAGCAAATAACGCTAAATGTGAAAACAATATTAACCCATCCAGAATTTCATAGCCCCGTGGGGTACGGGGTTGAAATTTCCCACACTATGTATTTGGGCCAAGCTGCTCTACTGGAAACCCACCTGTATAGTCCGACTTTTCACATTTAGCGTTATTTCCTTTTAGTTTATTTTATTTTTCACATTTGCGGTAAAAAGTTTTCACATTTTAGTGTATCTTTGTTTTCATATTTGGGGTAGAAAGTTTTTACTTTTAGCAGGAAGTTTCACATTTGCAGTAAAAATTTTCACTTTTGACACCTTTCACATTTTGCGTAGTTTTCACATTTGACGGTGTAACAATCTCTCTGACAATCCAAACCTTGGAAGATGGACATTTCAGAATCAGCCAGGCAAGGGAGCTAACCCTGGATGTACTTTTTTAAGAGTATAACCGGAGTCACTTCCTCTGAATTTTTATTTCACAAAACAGTTACATCACTGATAAGGAAATGCAAGCAAAATATGGGTGCTTTGCGCACTGTTAAGTTCCGTCCACGATAGCTGATCGGACAGTCAACTACATGATCACTGGAAAATAATATTTTCCTCGAGTTATTCCCCATGTGTTCTGGAAAGATTCAAGTTCAACTATCGACTGTTCTTGTGAATGCAACTTGCAGGCCTCAATTTAGTGGTAACCATGGTAAACGTTGCCGGGTACCACAAAATGCAAGACGGTAACATACTGGCAACCCGGCATACTGTTGTAATATCATTGTCATGGGTTTGGTTTTTGTTATCTGCAACCTGTTAAATAGATTACCTCTTAAATTAAGGCCTGAACTCCGGCCTGAAGTTTCAATGGATTCTTTTGAAAATCGGCACAAACTGCTAAATGTGTGAACAGTTTTGGCCAGAGTTATTCCCCTTGACTTTCAAAAAACCACAGTCAAGAAAGCAACATCCTGGTACAGGTATTGATCTTGTGCACGTTGTCACACTTGACCCCTACAAGGTTTCAGTAGATTTGGTGAACATGATCAGCATCCTATATCATGGATATTCTGTAAATCTGCCCATGGATTTCCATGACTTGTCAAGTTTTGGGTGTTTTTCTTGCTATTCCTCTTGGTCCTGGCTGGAGCTCTTGCTTTCCTTTTGTAACTATTATATGTATCCTGCATTTTAATAATTCACAGGATCCTACTGATGCCACCAACGTAAAATTGGTGAAGGCGCTGGAGAAACGGGTGGGAGTGGATCGGGGCAATGGGAAAAAGTACAAGTCTCTTATCATTGAACATGAGGTGAGGAAAAATTAAATCAGTATCTTGTTTTGTGACAATTTCTTGTACAAAAAATGTGCAGTGTTACTGTGCATATTCTCATAAGCACTACAAACTGCTTTGCAACTAAAGGGATACAAGGTGCCAAGAACATATTACACTAATTATTTATTATGTGCGTAAAAATACTCTTGGACCTCTGTCCCCCCTCGAACGCAAAATTTTATCTGTAGTGTACAACTTATCAATTTTATACCATGTAATGCCTCGTGTAAACACAATTTTGTTACATCCCTTTGAATAATGTGTTTTATTTTATGCCAGGTAGAAGACTGCTCGAAGACTGAGAAACATCTAAAGAGCGAACCAAATGACCCTCCACGCCTGGTTTTCCTCATGAGGGACAGTCTTCTTCAACTGGCATATGTTACAGGAGACACCATAACCATCAACTGCCAGACAGATTCTGTGCTGGAGTCATTAGTTGTGCTTTTGGCCACTTACTACGTGTTCGACCTAGACTAACCCGATATCTATGCCCAGACACTAGGCTTAATGCAGCAGTTTGTGGTTGAGCAACCATTTACAGGCAAAAAATCAAAGGCAATGATCTTTGTCAAGGAACTTACAAAGAATGCTTGACTCAATCAATTTTACAATGAATAAAGTACATCTATAGGAAGCAGGCAATTGAGAGGTATAGGAGCCCGTGTTCGGTACACAGCAGCGATCATGAACTTCATTTTAATTAAAATCATTTCTTGCAGTTGACTGAATTCACAGTTGCATTTTCAATACTGCCGCGAATAACACCATGTGTTAAATTGTGTATTTTTTAACACCTTCAGGCATTATTAAACTGTTATCACTATATATACGTGTTCATGTGTTATTAATTAATTACATGTGAAGGTGTTAATGAGCATTAACATTAGAACGCGTTTATGGTTGATATTAACACCTGGTGTTCTATGGATTAACACCAGGACGCATTATTAAAGTGTTATTAGGGAAGTGTTAATTCAGGTGTTCAAATCTGAACACTTCTTTTAACAGTGTACTGATGTTTCTCCTGTAGCGCTGTTTAATAGCACTGTTTCTTCCCTATTGTCGTTTGTAGTTTCCAAGATCCATAAGGTCCAAGTTCTGTACAGAATTATTACTATTTTTCACCAAATGTATCAGGACAGAGTTCGCCCTTCTGAAGTTCTGTAGGTATTGACATATATCAATCTCAATTCGAGATTTATCTGCTTTGACCCATTTCATATGTATGCTGTTTCTGTTTGAACAGCTGATCACAGTCCATTTATCAGACACCAGCTCGCAACGTGCGCCGACTGCAGGGTGGCTTGAGTAAACATCGCCAGAGGTCAAACAGGAAACCAACCGGCGCGACACGGGTAAAAAATGACCGATGACTCCACCTAGCGGGGATACCTGGTATTAATAAATCTGCCCAGATCCCAAACACGGAACAAACTGGGCAGATGAATGGAAATCATTTATGGACAAATTAGGCTATGAGGAGCCAAAATAACGAAACAGTAAAAGTGGGCAGATTGCATCTGCCCACTTTTCAGCCCGTCTGCCCACTACGAGGGTCTAGAAATCATCCATCTGCCCAAATCCCGGGTTGTATAAAACTATATATATATATATATATATAGATTAAATGATCACAGTAAAAACTGCCTTTGTGTATGGTAAATATGGTATTAGAAAAAAGTCATGACTAACTCGGACTGATTGATTTTGCTAACTAGTTTCACTGCTTTCAGCAGTTCTTCAAAGCATCGTTTGTATATATATATATATATAAATAGTGCATCACGGGTTATTCTCCAGTTTTAAAGTACCTGCACTGTCGATACAAAATTTCAAATATATATCCGGGATTTTGATTGGCCTCAAAATCAAGCCAATCATAGAGATTCCCTGAACATTCATTCCCCTACCACCATTGAATGATATCGCAAGGTTTGTGTGATTCGACATATACAAGTGGGTGAAGCTTCATTTAAAGGAGTCGACGTATAGATTCGGAAAATAATCAGTACAGCTGCCTTCACGATTGATAGCTGGATTCGCAGTTATTGACACTAGTAACAAGTCAATGAATGGGTCTGTGTGGTAGAATGGTCGAGCCAGGTAACGCTTATAACATAAATCACCCCTTATTAACGCTTGGAATTGTTGCAATGCATTAGCAACATCTCGGGTATATTATATTCATCGAAGGACATGGACTCTATATTGCCGACAGTACTGTGGTGATGTCTATGTTAACAATTCGCAACGGTGATTACCATCAGTTTAAAGAAAGGAGCAGGCCTCCCTGACCGTTTCTGGGAAATTCTTGCTACCAGCTCTCCAAGTGTGAATCGATGCCCTTCGTAGATTTCCACTGGGAAGTTCCGAATGGTTGTCAATGGGGAAACGAGCAGAGGAAGCGTGTGAAGGCGTGCTTCCCGAAAGTAACCGGAACAGCTCTTGGCCTCGGAAGTAGACAGCTCAGGAAATTGTCTCAGTTTGTCTAATTATTAATTCCAGTTCACACCCTGAAGGTCATCCACCTTTGAGCGTTCTCTGCGGAATTATTGAGTAACCCTCGGTTTCGCCTCTGAGTAAATCAACGGAAAACTTTAATTTCCGGAAAACTGGATTCTCACACAGTAGTGTACGTGGTGTTGGGTGGTTAACTACCAGAACTTGCTTGACAAACTTCTCTCGTAAAAAAAGTTCTCTAATTGTTTTTTGATTATTTTGATTATTTTTGTAAACGCATTGACTATGAAGCAAAAAGTTCAAGTGTGCAAACTTTGAAGAGTCAGCTGTGCCTTAATGTAATCATCGTGTGATGGACCATGGTGAGAATAAAGACGATCGCCACATGGATTAACACACTTGCAATGCCCCATATAGAAGAAATATAAACTCATTAAATATCTTAACCGCCTGGAAATATGATCGCTCCTCAAACAGCACGAGAATGCCAATGCAATTCAACATGCTGAATGAAGCATCAACGAAATTCTTTAAACTTCAAAAAGCAAACATGGAATGGCGCAATGAAAAACATCCCCACGCAAACGCAATACTGAGCATCATCATGAGTCTTCTACAGGATTTACTTGAAAAATATCCCTCTTATTTTGCTTGATCTTGGAATAATGCCTGATGAGTACCTTAGATCAAGGGCACAGATACTGTTAATGTTCTCTTAATGGAGTACATTCTTCATTAACCCTATCTGGCCTGGGCTTTTTGGGACGCCCCTCAAAGAAAAGCAGGAATTTTGAAGAAAAGTTTTTCGGTTTTGTTTTATTATTTAACCGCAGTCAAATTTTAAATAGCAATAAATGGATGAAAGATTTCACCAAGAGGAATTACATAACACAGTATGAGTGAACGTACAATGTAAATGACAAACTGACAAGTTTCCAGTTATTATAAAATGGTTGGTGCCGATGTGAAATGAGTGGCCATGGAACCGTTGAACGCGCTTTTGTCAATGACAAATGGTGACTCTTATCTGTCCGATCCAATTTGACCTATTTGCTCTTTGCCGCCCTCCTCGTTCACCCCGACTCCATTTTCCCGCCCCGGGGGGGGGGTCCCTTACTATTTTTCGACCATTCTTTACAAAAAAGTAAATTCCCAGCCTGGATAATCCACCTTCATGTAAGTTCTGGGGTTTTCGTTGTTCATGATCGCTCAACACAGGACATAGATCGGCGTCTGTGCCTAATGGAACTACTAGTAGACACACGTATATAACAAGGTATAAGGAAAGTCAAATGACCGCTTTATTATCCGCTTTATTATCAAAGCGAGATTTTCTTTTGTTGTCTATGTGCAGCTGTATAATATCTTCGAACCCTTGAGGTATTGGTGATGTCTATTACACGTCGTTGGATTACTGTCCGAGCTCATTTATAGTCCTCGTCATCGATGATTTGAATTCATTCTAGGGAGAATAATACCTGCTTATATTTGCTTTTCTGATTGAAACAGTCCAGAGCTCCCTGGGCAGAGAAATTCCAGAATGTTAGTGTTTATCTTCCAGATTAGGGATTATTCCCCACGGTCAGGATGAGGATGGCTCACCAATCGTTCCAAGTGACAATCCAATCACGGCTAAAATTGGAACACCAAACACTGGGGACGAGTCGACATTTAGCGCGTGTTAGAACAAAGATAAGAGGTTCCATTTCGACACAGAATTGAAGACGGTAGAACACGGGACATCTGTACTAATCTCTTAACTCGATCTGGACTGTCCGATTTGGGACCTGGCCAGATATTTTTCTTACCCCTTGTGCTAGGGGGCTGAAACTTACTACATTATGCCCTCGGGTCAATCTCTACTAGAAATCCAAGACAGCCGCCATGATGACAACATTTTTTTGGTCGATTTTTCGGTCAGATGTTTCGGAATTTTCAATTGTGTGTTTTCTTCTGAAAACTACAAAATACTTTGGTAAATAATACTCTGCTGTGGAATAAAATAGCTTATGCTCACTTTTCCTCGCAGAAAGGCAGGTATTTTAAAGAAAAAATGACGAAAACATAACTTTTCTGTTATCCCAGATGGTCGCCATTTTGAATTTACCCACGATCCTGTGCTCGGGGGTGATGCAAATAGGCTCAAAATGACCCCAATACGATAAACTACAAAGTCACGGAGTGTCAGCTCTTATGTTTATGTCGTCCCAGAGATAGAATAGAAAGATTGGTAGGAGGCATTACGCCCCCCCCCGCTCCAAGGCCCGGTAGGGTTAAAGAAATAATAGAATGTTAATTCCACTTTTTATTTGAAAGGTTTAGTACATGGTTTCATCTATATATCGGTCAGCAATTAATGTGGAAACGACATATGGGGAAACATTCAATTCGCATAATTAATCCAGTCGTTGGAACAGTGGAAGTAGATGTTTATTGTTAAATATGGAAAGTTATATTTGAATATGACCTAGTTAATTGAAATAACATGGGAATAGATAAGAAAGTGTCCAAAAAATTTTAATTTGCCTTTAGATGAAACAGTGTAATTTACTTGTCATCTGAAATTTTGATTAAAAAATTCATGTTCAGTTTTATCTTATTTTTCATATCTGTTTAATCCGAGATGAGGGGTACCCCAT
The DNA here is from genome assembly GCA_036873755.1 of Hanleya hanleyi. Lineage (NCBI taxonomy): Eukaryota > Metazoa > Mollusca > Polyplacophora > Lepidopleurida > Hanleyidae > Hanleya > Hanleya hanleyi. The sequence continues at coordinate 15,926 of JAVTVY010007279.1, read as the reverse complement.
GAGGATTGTCATCTATGGCCTTACCTAATATGGTGACCCCCAATTTTATTTCATTTTTCTGCTAAATTACCCCAATATGATAAACTACAAAGTCACGGAGTGTCAGCTTTCAGGGTTTGGTCGGAGATAGCGCAGAAAGTTTGGTAGGGGGACCATATGGACCCCCAGTAAAACAAAATCATATGGTGCTTCATATTTCCTATTGAAAAGGTGTTTGAATATACCAGGTTTAATTTTTTGATTTGATGCACCAAATTGGATAAAGTTCAATATAAAAAAAATCATCAAAATATTGTTAATAAGTAGACATATAAATCACCACAAAGACCCTCAAAAGTACACACAAAGAGTTTCAGTTCTCTATTTTAGGTAAGTTGGGAGATATTGCATTTTTGTAAAACTGTTACATCTATTTACATGTGGTCCACACTGGTTTGGCCTGAAAGATGTACAGCAGACTGCTGTTTCACCCCTTGAGCCAGCAGAACTGTCAAAGTCCAACTTATTTCATCCAGATGCCTAAATCACAAATTGATTTCAAAATATGTATTCCCGGCTATGATGGCTAAATACGTCACAACAACAGGTACATCAATCAGGGTATTACATCTCATTTGGGGTATAATATCTCACACTATGTAAAGTGATATTCCCTAACTAGGGTATAGGCCTATATCACTATAGCATTTTGCGTATGTAAGCAGTAATTCAGATATATCTGTAAAACCCTGGATATGGATCATTTCATACTGTATTGCATTCTTCTATCTAATGATCTTGTGCAAATTGTACTTTTCTGTATACTCCATGTCCCAATTTAAATCTTGATATGATTTTTTTTCCACAAATGGGATTGTGATTATGGGATAGGGGTGCAAACATGCTGTTGTATTTGTTTTTGTCCCTTGGAGAGAGAGGCTGGTTTAGCCTTTAGGGTCTAAGCTATGTTTTATCTGCTAATGAGGGGGTGAAATTTCTGGAAATTCTAATAACTCCTCATGTCTATCTCTTTCAGATTCTATGCATTTTGGAGTGGAGATTAACATCGCATGTACCAATCCTAGAATTGGATATTGCATATAAGGCACCGAACCATCAGCAGTAAATGAAGGCGATCTGGACTGCTCAGGCATCTCGCTTGCTATAAATAATCAAAGTACACAGTCAGTGAAATGGTGTTGGCCCAACACCCTTCTCAACAGAAGCGATAATTCAGCGCTGACACCATCAACAAACCCTAATAATACTGTATAGCAGTACATATGTGCGGACAAGCGAGATCATAATATTGGAGATTATATATCATTAATATTAATTGTATTGATGATTAAACTTGACCCTTGTTGAGAGGATACAGAAGATATACTCCCCAAAATATCCGAAACAACTGCTTTTAGGTACATGAATACATATAGTGATGTCCTATAGTAGGGTCAGAACATATCTGGAGAGTAGGTATGTTTGTGGGCATTTTCCTGTGTGATATTAAATCCTACAAATAGGTTTCCAAGAACATACTGTTGATGTGACATTTAATGTGTAAAGAAACCATAATTGTGTATTTAGAAAATATTTCATTGGAAATTTGGAGAGGACGCCCGAGTGACGGCATGATGCACGATAGCTTAACAAAACTGTTATCAATCGATTCCCTGTTTAATGGAGAGAAAATTGCTACCTCATTACTGTGCATTGGTGTAGAATGAATAAAGTTATTAACACTGAAGCAACCCCACATCCTTTCTTTTTTGTGACGATAAGACTCGATACTGGTTCGTTTGAGTGAATTTTTTACCTTACGGCAATATATTTCAAGACCACATCCGTTCTAACAAAAAAGTACATTAAATAAGCTTTCAAATGACATAGGATGTGGCCGTGTGGACGGGGGATGGGGGGGGGACGCAATTTACTCCTAAAATAAGGCGTTTTTTTTGGAAAACGCCGCTCGTCTAATATAGTGATGTTATAATAAAACTCCTGTACTCAGGCTGTTGTGGGGTCCGGAAATACCAGGAGAGTGGGTATGTTTATAAACGAGTTCTTGTATTGCAGTGATCTATTTAATGCCGTCAGAAAATTAGATAAATAATTCATGTAAAAACTGATGCTCACAGCACTCTTCGCCAATTTTGTAATTTTGTGCCACTCTGCGTCTTCCCGTATGTTTTGTGGATATTTTGAACGATCCCCTATTACAATTCTAAACTAATTTGTACGTTTGACAAAACAATATACAGCTACGACGTCAAATGACTCTGAATGTCTAAATCACGGTAGTAATTTATTTTTGGTGGCTGACATCCGAGAAACCCGTGCTCTAATGCAGTAGTTAGTGTGTTTTACCTAATATACCATGGTGAATGACGGTCATTAAATTGAAGATTTAAAGGGTAATCGCACCAAATCTTTGCCGAAGTATTTGACCGATGACTAAATTCGACATTAGAACCATTTTGGCCATTTAACAATCAAGCATTTTACCCACAAAAAACTTTTAACATGGTTTTTAGTGCGTTTGACACAATTTAATTGTATTTTGGAGATGGCCCCTCTGTGACGTCACAGGTCAATGCCGTCAAAGTACTTTTTGATATTAGACGATTGAAGAACCTTTGCGTAATCAATTGACACCAACCATTTTTCCCTATGCCTGGCACGAGTGAAGATATAGTAGTTTTAATACGTATACCCCCATTTTAAAAGTAGATAGATGCAATCCAATGGTTCTTGTATTTCCTAATTTTTCTAGCATACGGCAATAGTTCTCACCACCACATCCTACCTCATCTGAAAGAAGAGAGTCTAAGCTTTGAAATGACATATAGTTTGCCTCTGTGTACGGGGGGTGCATTTTATCCCCCAAAATAGGGTCCCGGCCGCTCGTCTAATCGCCTTCTACGTGGTGAGACGTGAAAAACAAGACCAAACACCCCATACCGCAATGAACATGTGTGAATTTCCCAGTATGAACCTATCCCCCATAGCCATGCAGTATGGGCCTATACAGACCTCCGTGAACTTTTCGAATAATTTCACCGCCTAACTTCGGGACCCCTCCCATCATGTTCTACGTGGTGAGACGTGAAAAACAAGACCAAACAACCCACACCGCAATGAACATGTGTGAATTTCCCAGTATGGACCTATCCCCCATAGTCAGTATGGGCCCATGGGCCTATCCAGACCTCCGTGAACTTTTCGAAAAATTCACGGCTTAGCTACGGGACCCCTCCCATCGTGTTCTACGTGGTGAGACGTGAAATATAAGACCAAACAACCCATACCGCAATGAACATGTGTGAATTTCCCAGTATGGACCTACCCCCGATAGCCAGTATGGGCCTATGGACCTATCCAGACCTCCGTGAACTTTTCGAATAATTTCACCGCCTAACTTCGGCATCCCGCTCCCCGCTCATCGTGTTTTTCGTGGCGAGACGTGAAAAACAAAACGTAACCAAATAACAAAACCAACATAACAAAAACAAACCCATAACTTGATAGGCAGGCCCCGATCAGCCCGGGGACCGACATACCCCTTCTGGATAGGATTGATAGGAGTTTTCCCCTGTTTTAGGGGTAAAGTCCGTGTTCTGCTTTTCATATTTTCGGGACAAATCCTCAGTTTACATCCTCAATTTACATGCACCCACCCCTGACTTGATAGCCCTGGAGGTCACTCGACCCAATCGGTTCACTAGGGGCCCCTCTCGCCCCTGACGATTTCCGAACATTCCAGAGGATTCTCCAGAAAACCCACGTATTTGGGACTACTTTCTGTCCGCGGAAGCTTCTCCCCGCGACCGCATCACCGCCAGATCGCATCACCACGGAGGAATACATCCCCAAAGTCACGCCCGATTCACGCAGACCGGAGGTCATTTCATACACTTGCGCAGAAAACACCTGCGCAGACCACTCCGTGACCTCCCCGTTTGACTTGATAGGCAGGCCCCGATAAGCCCGGGGACCGATATTAGTCCTTTTGGCTATGGTTGATAAGGGCTTTCCCCTATTTTAGGGGTAAAGTTCGTGTTCCGCTGCCTTTTGATATTTTCGGGACAAATAGTCAATTTACATGCACCCACCCATGACTTGATGGCACTGGAGGAGCGCTTCACTTTGACACCTCACTCGATTCAATCGGTCCACTAGGGGTCCCTCTCGCCCCTGAAGGTTGTCGAACATTCCAGATGACTCTTACGAAAACCCACGTAGTTGGGACTACTTTCTGTCCTCGGAAGTTTTCCCCACGACCGCATCACCGCGGAGGAATACATCCCCAAGGTCACACCCGATTCACGCAGACCGGAAGTAACGTCATACACTTGCGCGAAAAACACCTGCGCAGACCTCCCCGTGACCTTCCCGTTTTTTTCTGCTCATGTGTAGTGACGAGCCAGCTACTGTATCCGTGTTCTATATACTACTTCTGTGATTGGCTAAGAATATGTGTCTACACCAAATGTCGATTGTTGTCCCCTACGGCCAACCATACACGTCCACAAACACCTGTTGCTGAACCGGAAGAGACAATGCCTCGATTTGGGACCAATAGGTCTAATATAAGTTCGCGTGAGACCTGGAAAAATGATAATATGAAGCTGAATGGATTGAAGTCTCTTTTGGAAAAAGTTAATAAGTAAAAGAAAAAAAAACACTAATTAAAGTCTAGAAAAATATTATGTCCCCTGACTTTCCACATGCGTTGAAAGTACTTTCCACGTGGGTTGAAAGTGACTTTCCACGTGGGTGTAAAGTACCTTCCACGTGGGTTGAAAGTGACTTTCCACGTGGGTGTATTGTACTTTCCACGTGCGTTGAAAGTACTTTCCACGTGGGTGTAAAGTAGTTTCAACGTGGGCTGAAGTAGTTTCCACATGCGTTTAAAGTACTTTCCACGTGGATTGAAAGTGTCTTTTAGAAAAAGTTGATAAGTAAAAAAAACAATAAAAAGCACTAATTAAAGTCTATAAAAATATTATGTCCCCTATGAGCCATAGTAGATATCTGTTTACTTGTAAACACGTTTCAATTCGAATGTAGGTCAACTAAAGCCCGTGCTTCTTACGGCTAGTCAGGGGTCAGAAATTCAGTACATTTGAAGGCACGATAAATGATAAACTGGTGTGCTTCATTGGGAATGCTGTTCACGCTGACCTTTGTCAGTGTGTTTAAGTTGGCGACCGACATATCAGACACAGGTCCAAATACAGTTCAAATACGGATAAATTCAGCGTCACTTGAATGATCCAATCTTTGGTATATTGAATGATTAAGCAGCGGTACATGAAACAAATGTACTGGAATTTTATATGGGGAGGGATACAAAGTTATTTCAAGCATAATATATTATCAATATCACGGAGTAATGATAGCCGTTTTATAGAGTTCAGTTTGTAATACACGCTGCCAAAAAAAAGAGAAAATTTATGGCGAGTTAACTATTGATTTTTGACAAGCTTCAAAGTAGACGACTAATTACAATGGACAGACTAACCTGACATCTGATAGAGAATAAATCCAGAATTTGGCTGCAATAATAGTGCGGCTTCAACATGTTCAATGACGAGCTCTCAGAGCTTACGCTGAAGACTGGCACCTATTTGATCAACATCGACTTTTATTGAAACTTGTATATTAAGGCTTGGGTGGACGTTTATGGAAGGCCAAATGTCCAAATAATCAGAAACTCACAGTTATTGAATCGAAAACCTAAGTTTTCAAACAGAAAACCATGGTTTTCGAATCCACACAACCCGAGTTTCTCTTTCCTTAACTTCGAGTTTCTATTTCTCAACACCGAAAATCACAGTTGTGATTAGAAAACTTAAGTTATCGAACCGAAAACCTAGGTTTTCGAACTGATAACTTAAGTTTACGGTCGAAAACCTAAGTTATCTAGCAGACAACCCCGAGTTTCTCTTTTATTGGACACTTTCTAATCGATAACCTAGGTTTTCGAATTGATGGTTGTCGTGAAGTGAAACTCGACTTTCTAACTTAGAGTTTCGATATCCGGGTACTTTGGGCTTGGCGCCTTTTCCGATTGTTGACTAATCAGAAATGCAGAGAGAACCACGTGGCGAAATTAATTATACGGAATCAAACTGCTCACACAGATATAACATTCACCGTATGCCTGTAGTAATCGCTGTTGACCCAGAGACAGCTTGTGTGTCAACGAAGTAGCTATCTACATATCACTGAATGTGCTTTGCTGGTGTGAATTACATTGACCTGTCTTATGTCGGTCAGTCAGCATGACCGGATAGCTGAATTTCAACTAGATTATTTCCCCCAATTCAGTCTGCAGCATATATATATAGCTATTAAACTGATTAAAGGACTAGTTCTGAATATCAATACCCAGTCTTTGATAATGCTTGTATAAACTACATGTAGGCTCGGACATACAGGATAGTCTACATTGAATAAATAATCTCAGTTATCCTTTTGTTGAATACATGTTGATTTTGTGGTTCTGTCTGACGTTTTAATCAGTCAGCATGCGGGAAAGGGCTCGAAACCCATAGTACCCGGATGTCGAAACTCGAAGTTAGTTAGTCGAGTTTCACTTTACGACAATCGCAAATTCGAAAACCTAAGTTATCGATTGATAACTTAAGTTTTCTACACGAATGTCCAAAAATAAAAGAGAAACTCGAAATTGAAAGAGAAACTCGGGGTTGTCTGCTGGATAACCTAGGTTTTCGATCGTAAACTTAAGTTATCAATTCGAAAACCTAGGTTTTCGGTTTGATAACTTAAGTTTTCTAGTGACAACTGTGATTTTCGGTGTTGAGAAATAGAAACTCGAGGTTAGAAAAAGAGAAACTCGGGGTTATGTGGTAGATAACCTAGGTTTTCGACCGTAAACTTAAGTTTTCGATTCGAAAACCATGGTTTTCTCTTTGATAACTTAAATTTTCTGTTTGAAAACTTAGGTTTTCGATTCAGTAACTGTGAGTTTCTGATTATTTGGACATTTGGCCTTCCATAGACGTTTTGCGGAGTGAGGTGCGCAATTGGCTTTTTTCTTGCTAATTTCCCCTTTTGCCTATCCTTCAACATAGTGCTAAAAAGCACTGAAGACAATATTAACCAGCTATTTTTGCGAAAGTTAGTAGACCATCCTTGGGTACAAAGTTTATATTGTCTAATTAGAAAGTTATAATCTAAGCTAAATAGCGTAGATTCGCATTTGATAATCTCAGCTAAATTTCGGACTTTTCATTTGGGAAAGAGAGAATATATTGTCTAATTAGAAAAGTTATAATCTCAGCTAAATAGCGTAGATTCGCAAAATCTGTTTCCAGTTTTTGATTTGAGAAAGGGGCAATATATTGTCTAATTAGCAAGTTATAATCTAAGATAAATAGCGTAGATTCGCACTTGATAATCTCAGCTAAATTGCGCAGATTCGCACTTGATAATTTCAGCTAGGTAGCGTAGATTCGCAAAACATGTTTCTAGTTTTTGATTTGAGAAAGAGGCAATATATTGTCTAATTAGCAAGTTATAATCTAAGCTAAATAGCTTAGATTCGCACTTGATAATCTCAGCTAAATAGCGTAGATTCGCAAAACAATTTTCGGGCTTTTCATTTCAGAAAGACAATATATTGTCTAATTAGAAAGTTATAATCTAAGCTAAATTGCGTAGATGCGCACTTGATAATCTCAGCTAGATAGCGTAGATTCGCAAAACATGTTTGCAGTTTTTGATTTGAGAAAGAGAGAATATGTTGTCAAATTAGAAAAGTTATAATCTCAGCTCAATTGCGTACAATTTTCGGACTTTTATTTGAGAAAGAGAATATATTGTCTAATTAGAAAAACATAATCTCAGCTAAATTGCGCAGATTCGCACTTGATAATCTCAGCTAGGTAGCGTAGATTCGCAAAACATATTTCCAGTTTTTGATTCCAGAAAGGGGCAATATATTGTCTAATTAGCAAGTTATAATCTAAGCTAAATAGCGTAGATTCGCACTTGATAATCTCAGCTAAATAGCGTAGATTCGCAAAACAATTTTCGGGCTTTTCATTTGAGAAAGACAATATATTGTCTAATTAGAAAGTTATAATCTAAGCTAAATTGCGTAGATGCGCACTTGATAATCTCAGCTAGATAGCGTAGATTCGCAAAACATGTTTGCAGTTTTTGATTTGAGAAAGAGAGAATATGTTGTCAAATTAGAAAAGTTATAATCTCAGCTCAATTGCGTACAATTTTCGGACTTTTATTTGAGAAAGAGAATATATTGTCTAATTAGAAAAAACATAATCTCAGCTAAATTGCGCAGATTCGCACTTGATAATCTCAGCTAGGTAAGTAGTAGGGAAAGAGTATTACAGGTCTTAGCCTCCCAAATAGCCTCCCAAATCCACCGAGCGCTGTCATACGTCATTAACAATTTTTATTTGTATAACTTATTGCGTCTGGATATTAATAAATTACATACGTTACAATTTACCTGAATATATATATATTAAAGATCTACATATGGTATTATAAATAAATCTTCCGAATTCATACGTTAATCGTTTAAATAGCCTATATTTTAGGTTTCATACCGCTTTTACAAAAAGGTGTTATTTCGATATATATTTTTATGTAGTATAGATTTACGATATTATTAATAATTTCTCCGAATCTGTACGTTAAGCGTTCATATATATTGTAGACTATTAATTTTTTACAAATTGCAATTAGTATTACCAAACACTCGGTATATATTTATATTTAACCTCGCTATACGGGTAGGAGATGGTCATGATACATAATTGTATTGATTTTAATACCTGTCAATGCGAAAGGGTGTATAGGGGTAACAGGTGTCATCGAATAAACAGAAATCACGCGGTCTGAATATAAGCATGTGTTTCAATTATAACTTGCAGAACTCGATTGTAATTAGTATATGATAATATTGGGGGTTCGAGTGTTTATATTTACAGACCGATATCGATTTAATTAGGGCTATTATACAATACAATCAACATATAGCGGGAGTTGAAAGGGTATACCGTGAAATAGATCATTATTTGAGAACCGCTTGTCGAAATATATATATACCTCTAATAGAATTCAATTTATAGCTTACTTCGGAATGGCGAATTTACTGAAAAATATCATCGAACCTAGAGAATCGTCCGTAAGTATTGTAATTTTATTGCGATCTACTCGCAGATAATACCGACTTTGTCGATATAACGATGTACATAGCGAACGGCGTTGTAAATGTTCGATTATAACTGATTTGAATACAAGGGCTACTCACTTTTAATATTTCAACTCTATATTTTTTATAGGCTAACAACTCTACGTGGGCCGGATTCGTACGAGAAAATGCGGACATTTTAGGTAGTTCCGGTTGGTCTAGTTTGGAGACTGTATTCGCCGTAGATGGAGTCGTTGAAACACGAACGGTTTATAATGACGATGATTGGAATGTGGGTATAAGAAGTCCGACAACCATCCTCCTAAATGATTCCCCTTCACTTCCGGAGATTAAAACACGTAAATGTGTGGACGAATTATCCCGTTTTTTCTCGCCCAGAGTTTGCAAAAACTGTAATCAACCATTAAGCGTCGAAGTTTGCGGAAAATGTCGCGTTAGTTTATGCCGAGATTGCGCGTGTTTTGCCCGACAGGTGTCATTCGGGGTTTTTATGTGTCCGAGCTGTTGTAGTTGTGAGTTTTGTGGTTATTGGCGAATGAAACTTTCCAAATAATCAAAACTAGTGATAACGATAAACAGCTGCCACACCTATCTATGGATGGTATATTTATTATCATTGGATACCAGCTGTAACCGACCATTGTCCGTATAAAGCGATATCGAAGCATCTCTGGACATAACACGCTCAGTTATATACGCCGTTCACATCGTTTCTAGCGACCAGCTATATCCAAACCGTAAAGATGCATTGTATAGCCAGTGATTTATACGTACGAGTCCTCGGCATCGAGAACAGGGCAATCCTCGAATTTCAAAGGTTCAGACCATTCAACGGGAAATTGAAACCGGTCAGTCCGATGATAAAAATCAACCAAGAGGGCTGGACGAATATACAGAAGTTTGCCGACCGTATAGATGCCTGCCTTGATTTGGAACAGCGAACGGAGCGACCATTACATCTAACCGATGATTATTATTTATCTTGCTCTCAATTCAACGGTAGATGGCTAATTCACCTCAGAAGCTGGTACATAAAAGACGCCGCCGATAAATTAACCCCCGGGATTCGAGGATTCGCAATGACGACCAATACTTGGCAATGTTTCCGGCGGATATTTGATGACATCAACACTGACGTAGGGGTCATTAACGACTGTCCAGTCAACGCCTTCGACGAAGTCGGTGAACCTCACGAGTCTGAAAACCCGAGACCAGCCCCTACAACGCCATCAGCGGATACAGACGCGGTTGTGGTAACAAATCAGCCTAGTGAAGAAGAAGAAGAAGAAGTCCCGTGCTATTTGCGAGATGATCATATGAACCAGATCGGAGCGCTGCGTTGTCGAAAGTGCAATCCCGGAGACTGGTTGAATTGGTGAAAACGGTATTTAATAATCGCGATGAACTGTTGAAGCGATATGAACTGTTACAATGACTGAACTAAATGAACTATACGATTTAGTATATTACCGTACATATGTATGCTCTATCACATTATATATATACGCATGCGGAAATAATATTGTTTATATGCTTTACATACTAATTGTACACATGTTTAATGAGTATATATATATATTCTTTATCAATATATACATCCAACTTTAATATTTTGTGTTAGTTGTTTTATAATCTTCGTACGGGCTGTATATGAGATGGAACGATACCTCAAAAATGTGTTTTATAACCCTTCGAATGAGGCTAGTCTGCGAAGCGTTGAAAAGTTATACCGGAAGTGTAGTGATGCGGGCTATAATGTTAGTAGAAAATTCATTCGGGATGGTTATCTAAGCAGGATACCTACACCCTGCACAAACCCGCTAGAAAACATTTCGCGAGAAATCGTATAATTACCGGTGGTCTAAATTGCCAACATCACCTAGACCTAGCGGATTTATCGGCCTACAGTAAATATAATGACGGCTATAAATTCTGGTTAGTTTGTATCGATGTTTTCTCTAAATTTACGCGGGTCGTCCCCTTAAAAAGTAAAAACGGGCGTATAAAACAATACTGGATAGTGGTGTTTCGATTACATCGGTTCAGAGCGATCGGGGAACAGAGTTCTTAAATAACCAATTCCAGGCACTCTTAAACAGATATGGAATACATTTTTTCTATACCTATAGCGCTATAAAGGCTTCTTGCGTCGAGCGAGTTATACGAACTTTGAAGGCTCTACTATTCAAGTACCTGACAGCCAATAACACGAGGCGTTATATAGATAGCCTCCCCGATATCGTATCCGATTACAACAAGTCGTATCATAGGAGTATAGGTAGACCACCAATCGAAGTAACGGAAGAAACTGAAGAGGATGTCTGGAATTATTTATATAATGAGCGAATACCCGAAAAAGTCAGATTCAAATTTGTTCTCGGGGACCAAGTGCGAATTAGTAAGGCCAAATTAACATTTGAGAAAGGTCATACAGCTAATTTCACTCGAGAGGTTTTTATTGTGTGTGAGAGAATACCCAGGATACCACCGGTGTATCGAATAAAAGATTTCAACGGTGAAGTTATCAAAGGTACGTTCTACGGACTCGAACTACAAAAAGTACAGAAATCCGAGGACGATCTTTACCTAGTGGAAAGGGTATTAAGAAGGCGCACTCGTAGAGGGGTGAAAGAGTGTTTAGTTCGATGGTTAGGCTATCCGCCTGATTTCGATTCCTGGGTCCCGGAACGCGATATCCAACTCGACCATGAATCACCCTACCCAGTAATTCGAGTCTGAAGAGTTATTCCGACAACAAAACCCATAATTATAAGACATCTACTTCAAGGACTGGATCTAGACAATACTTTTGAGGTTGCCCTATGTCAAATTCAATACCCTAAAACTTGGGCTAATTTACCGCCCGAGGGTTGTGATATCGCGTATGACGAGGGTGATGGTAAGATCGTAATGACCTCGATCAAGTCGGCCAATTACGAAAGCCCGATCCAGCTCATAAGAGAAATCAATTCCAAAGTGAGAACGCCTCACATAAAATTTATCTATACGAAGGGACAAGGTCGTTGTAAAATAGAAATAAAAGCGAAGGCTAAAATATTTCTACATAAAGAATTAGCTTTATTGCTCGGTTTCGACGCCGGCGCTACACTCCACGAAACTATAACCGGCCCTCGCCCTGTAGTGTTGTTATCCGTTGACGCTATATACGTATATTCCGACATCGTGCAGCCACAAATCGTCGGGGATAGCAGAGTCCCGTTATTAAGGGCGATAACCACGGAGGGTGGAGGTGGCGCTGTTGTATCGCGAACATTCCTACAACCGTATTACCTCCCTTTGGTACAGACTAATTTTCACTCTATCGAAATACTTATATGCGACGATACCGGAAAACCTATTCATTTCCGGTCTGGGAAGGTCATCTGTACACTACACTTCAGAAAGCGCCGGATTTAGATTCAACCATGCGTGTTCCTTATCGATGCGATGAGGGGGCCTACTGTAATTATTACATGCATCAGGCTGGTGGTATGATGCCTGTGTTTCACGGAGCTTCTATGCAACACGGAGCGGGTTTATCGAATTTGTTTGGAAGTCTAGCGAAAATGGCATTTCCTATACTGAAGAGCGGTCTGAAATCCATAGCCCCTGTAGCTAAACGAACATTGGCTAACGTGGCTAATGACGTCATACACGGTATGAATCTCGGACAGTCTTTAAAATCCAGAGGTACGACCGCGGGTAAAGTTATGGTCGGTAAAGCGATTGATCAGGTCATGGGTCGAATGGGTGTTAAAAGAGGAATTAACCATAGTCGGAGATCAGTCAGTCGACCGACTAAGCGACGAAGAAGACGTATACCCAATAGTGAGATAGAAGCGTTTTGATAGTAATGGCTCTAATACACGAAAAGTCGGCCGAGGCCGTAAAATCGGAGTTGGACTTATTTCAAACGCCAATGACTCAAACTAGTATCGAGAAGGGTACCTGGATAGAGTTCCAACCTCTAGCCGTTTTATCGCATATGGCTCCAATCGAATTTTTTGTCAAGTCATCAACGGAATACGTAGATCTCGCGCAGTCTCAACTTTATTTGAAATGTAAAATAACGAATGGTGACGGTTCACCGCTCGCACAGGACGCTCGCGTAGGATGTGTCAATTATCCCATAGCCAGTCTATTTTCCCAGGTGGAGGTTACTATTAACGACCGCGTGATTTCAACTAGTTCGAATACATACGCCTACAGAGCCGTCATGGAGACTTTGTTATCGTTCGGCGACGATGCGAAGGAATCACAGCTAACCAGCGGACTATGGTACAAGGATCAAGCGGGTCGAATGACTGTAGCCAACCCGCTGGCCGATGCGGGAGCGGGGAATGCCGGTCTAACTAAGAGAGCGCTTTTTAGCGCTGAGAGTAAAGCATTCGATCTCATCGGTCGGGTACATACCGATATCACGAGTCAGGATCGATTGATACTGAATGGAGTCGATATAAAATTCAGATTCATTAGGAATAAAGACGCATTCGCTCTGATGAGTTCCGTGAACCCGGCCGACTTTAAATTCGAAATCATCCACGCCTCGTTATTCGTCAGAAAAGTACAAATTAGTTCCGGTGTACAGCTAGCTCATGAGCGGGTTCTGGAAAAGGGTATCAACGCTCGTTACCCCGTAAAAAGAACTGATGTCAGAGTCGTTAATATTCAGGCGGGTGTGAGAACTTTTCAGCAAGACAATATCTATCTAGGGAGCCAACCGAGACGACTTATCCTAGGACTCGTCGATGATTCAGCCTTCTCGGGTGTTTTCGGCGGGAATCCGTATAATTTCCAGTTATACGATTTATCATTTGCCTGTGTTTATGTGGACGGGAAACAAATTCCCTCGAAACCTTTACAACCCTCATTCTCAGCGGCTGACGGTATACAGTGCGTGAGGTGTTATAATAGTTTATTCTCCGGAACGAATTCCCTTTATCACAACCGCGGGAATCAGATAAGTAGAGAAGAATATCACCAAGGCTACGGATTGCTAGCATTTGATCTGTCTCCCGACTTATCGGAAACCGGCTGGTCTCTAATCAAGAACGGTAATCTACGGATCGAACTCCAGTTTGGGCGAGCGACACCTCGTTCTATAGATCTAATAATTTTCGGTGAATTCGATAATATTATAGAGGTGGACCGGAGGCGAAACGTTATTATGGACTATTGAATATGGATTCTATACAGCTAACAGAAATTTTACAGAGAGATCCGATTTTAAAACGTTTCAGTTTAGGAGTTTTCCCGATAGACCATTTACCTCGTAAAATCTCCTCGTATCCGGCTTGTTATATTATAAACATCGACCCTAGCTATAATCGAGGATCTCATTGGTGTGGGTATTTCCACGAAAATAGATATGATGTACAGTTTTTCGATAGTTATGGATTAGCGCCTATAGCGTATGGATTAGATATGAACTGTTACTTTTCCACTAAACAACTACAAAGTATATCGACCACTGTATGCGGACAGTATACGCTATATTTCTTGATTCAGAGATGTCTGAATATACCTTTTCATAAAATTATCCGGATGTTTTCCGATGATAAATATTCGAATGATGTATATGTTAATGATTTCATTAATACTAGAAACGATATGTATTTACCCGTAGTAGATCGCAACTTTATAAATTCAATCTTTAGGTATTAATCGAATGTATATATATATATATTACTCTATTGTCGTGTGATATGTACTACTAAATAAAGAAGTCAAATACATGAAATACATTTATACGTTTTTATTTAAATATCAGAATTCTATCCAAGGTAATCTCGCTCGAGATCTAGTTACAATTTTTCTCGGGGGTTGGTCGGTATTATCAGGGTCGGACCAGGGTAATACCCTACTTGATCGTCTTCCGGTAGGGGTATCCACTAACGTAGGCCCGGTCGAAGTTTCGGCCCGAGTCGCGATCGATATATCGGGTATTCCCGAGGGATATCGCCTCCTAGTGTTCGGTATTAAACTCATTGGAACTCCTATGTCGTATAATAATTTCGACACTTCCGCCCTTCCAGCAGGATCGAATTTCTTCCGTGGGACCATCAAATCGTTTATAAGATCGACGATATTACTATTGGGAATATCGGTACCGTCCACTTTCACGCGACCCCGGGGATCCCAACTGATTCTATCCGGATGTTGTTTCGTCAGTTGGATTAATGTCTCCGCCTTGCGCCTACTCTTCACCAGCGTGTGGGATAAAATCAGGTCTTCCATAGTTAGCGGTTCTCCTTTAGGGAATGTAGACTTTGTCGCTGTTTTAGCCGTATCTCCCACCATATTCAGGTAACGGTTTTGATGCTGCTGGAATAATTTCAATTGTACATCGGGTTGGATATCCTCTCTCTCCAGCATAGAATGCATAGAACGCTCCAAGTCCTGTTCTACACTCTCTTTCGGATTAACTTTAGATCTATTTCGTTTCAATAGTTCTAGTTCCTGTTCCGGTATCAAAACGAGTTTCTTCGTATGCTCCATATCCGGACTATCCGAATAAAGTACCCAGTACTCTCAATACAGGTTCGAGTAACGCGCCTAAAAATCCACCTTTCTGTCGGAGTAATGCTCGTTTCTTTTTAAGGGACTCGCGCTTTTTAATTAATTTTTTGATAATGGTCTTGTGCCTGGTTAATTTTGTCTTCTCCGCAGGTCTGAGAGGTATCCGACCTCTCAAGGAATTAATACAAACTTCGCAAATGACCTTGATGAGATCGTT